>QFES01000623.1:0-35821 GCA_003316375.1 Tylopilus plumbeoviolaceoides
CAGGTGGTTGGTTCATTGGGAAATTTGGACTCTTCATGACTTCCGCACGTATTTCATTGCGTGCAGGTCAGCGTGTCTCAGTATCTATAGAGTAATCATGGAAAAGAGCGGCGAAGTTGGTTGTGGAGATTCCACGGATCTTTCAGGGGGAAGATGAGTTCTTTTTATGAAATTCGGCAATTGCTTTTTCCACATTAGTCAAATTTGCTAGTGGTTCCCATGTACAATCTGTTTCGTCCCAGCCTTTCCAGTGGACGAGGTATTGGAGTTGTTGTCCTTTCATTCGTAATGCCACAATTGATTCGACTTCATACTCCTCATGTCCTTCTTCTGTGATTACGATTGGATCTGGGCGTTGGGTTGGTTGTCCTTCTAGAACTTCTCGGTAGGGTTTGATGTGGGAAACGTTGACCGTGGGATGGATGTGAATGGATTTAGGGAGGCATAATGTAATGGCATTTGGTAGAACCTTTGTGATGGTATATGGTCCGATCCATTTCTGGGTTAATTTCCACATGGTATAAGGGAGTTTGAGGTGTTCCGTGGATAGCCATACCTGATCTCCAATGGCGTAATCCGGAGCATCGCTTTGTTTTTGTTCTGCAGAACGTTTCATCCTTTTTTGAGCAGCCTTGAGGGCATCTTTAATCTCCGCATGAGCTTTTCCAGCTTCTTTCCCAAATTCTCCGGCTGCCGACTTGGTATTGCCTTCAAAACCTAAATGGGGATGGTAATTTCGGGTGATTGCGAAGGGAACAGTACCAGTGGCGGAAGTGAGGGCGTTATTATGCTGGAATTGGGCTAATTTGATCCATTCTGCCCACGTTTCTTGCTTCTTCGCCACGTAAGTATGGAGATATTGTTCTAGATCTTGATTGATCCTTTTGGTTTGTCTGTCGGTTTGAGGGTGGTAAGCCGTGGAGAGCCGTTGCTCGATCCTGAGGAGTTTACAAAGTTTGGAAGTAAAGTCTGAAACAAATTGAGGTCCATGATCTGAAATTATAGTAAGAGGGAGTCCATGGATACACCAGACATTGTCTCTGAAAATATGAGCTAAGTCCTTGGAGGATGTGGTTTTGACACAAGGTACAAATACCACCTCTTTAGAAAATCTATCCACAACAATGCAAATGGCATCAAATGAAGCTGAAAGGGGAAGTCCGGTGATGAAATCGACCGAGATGTCTTCCCATGGGTGTTTGGGAATGGGAAGAGGAAGAAGTTTTCCTGCTGGTGCCTTTTGCTTACCCTTCGTGAGGGCGCACGTTTGGCAAGAATCTATGTAAAGTTTTGCATCCTTAGTGATGCCGGGCCATGTGAAGTATCGTGAGAGAAGGTGAATGGTTCTTGCCTGACTGGGGTGGCCAGCAATTGGGGAGTCATGACAAATAGTCAATAACCTGGTTCATAAGGAAGGAGGGATGAAAACTTTTCCAGAGTCATTTTTGAATATTTTTTCCTCGTTATTGAAGGTAAAACCTTCCACGTTCCCTGAGATCTTTTGTGATTCAATGGTTAGTTCTTCATAAAAGGAGGATGATAAGGAAATGTTATTGGCTTCGATAATTTCTGGAAAGATGGTGATGTTAGTATTGTGATCGGTGACTGTGTCATCATGATCTGGTCTTCTTGACAGAGCGTCTGCTCGTCCGTTTGTTGTTCCTGGTTTATAGCACATTGTATAGTTGAATTCTTGTAAAAGTGCATGCCAGCGTGCCTGTCTAGGAGATAAGGTTTGTGGCTTTCGCCAATATTCGAGGTTTTTGTGATCCATCCAAATCTCAAAAGAAGCTCTTCCAATAAGGTAGTGGCACCATTCTTTGAGAGCTCAAATGACCGCCAAGAGCTCTTTGTCATAGATTGGATAGTTTCGTTCTGTGCTATCAAAAGAGTGAGAGATAAACGCTGTTGGTCTCCACAAACCATCTTCTTCTTTGACTGACAATACTCCTCCAGTAGCAATGTTGCTAGCGTCAGTTTCTACTCACATTTCCTTTTCTTGATCTGGATAGGCGAGAAGAGGTGCTTTAGTAAAGCATTCTTTCAAGTCATTGAATGCCTTTTCTTGATTTGGTCCCCATACGAATGGTGCATCTTTTTTGGTGAGATCATTTAGGGGTCTGGCAATGTTAGCGAAATTGGCAATGAAACGTCGATAATAATTGCAAAGGCCCAAAAATCCTTGTACTTGCTTGAGTTGAGTTGGAGTTGGCCAATCGAGGACGCCAGCCACCTTTGATTTTTGCATTTCAATGCCTTCTTTTGAGACGACCATTCCGAGGAAGTCAACTTTCTTTTGTTCAAAATGACATTTCTTTGGTTTGACATAAAGATCGTTTTCATGAAGGCGTTGAAGAACTTCTTTGACGATCTTCCGATGTTCCTCTGTCGGTCTTCCCTTGGTGAAGATGTCGCAGTCGTCCATAAAGATAATAACAACCGTATACATGTCATTGAAGATGTCATTCATCATCTGTTGGAAAGTGGATGGTGAATTCGTCATTCCAAAGTACATTACCAATGGTTCATATGAACCGAGAGGTGTTGTTACGATTTCATCCTTTTTCATCATCCTCATTGGCTAACGTATCGTATGATCTTCTTTCCTTTTTTCCATTGGTTTATCATATGACTCCACCTTTTTACTCGTACAGCCTCGACTGTGCACGGCTATGTACGCAGCATCGCTCGTCCATACGTAGTAGTTCATTTGGTCTGTGCTCATCTTGTCTCAGTATTTAAACCCATGTACAGTAGAGTAAACGGCAGTCTTATCCACTTGTTCAATTCTCGCCTTAGGCTTGAGTGCGAATTAAGGGTACCGCTCCCTATCCTCATCTACTCGCTTTAGACTTAACGGCTAGTCTATAAGCTTTGAACACTGGTTATTCGTTGTCTTGCCCTCGAGCGTCACGACTCAAAGTCTAGGTCGTTACAGGTGTGATGAAGGCTCCTTTCCATTCGTCTCCTTCTTTGATATGGATATTGTTGTACCCCCATCAAAGATCCATGGTGGTGAAAAGATCTGCACCTTTTAGTCGATCTATTAATTGAGGGATTAGCGGTAAGGGATATGCGTTTTTGATTGTTCCGTCATTGAGATAACGGTAATCAATGACCATTCGCTTTTTACCATCTTTCTTTGGAATGAAGAATACAGGTGACGTTTGAGGGGATTTGGAAGGTCGAATATATCCTTTCTTGAGTTCTTTTTCAATGAATGTCCTGACTTCTTCCATGTCAGCATCTGAAAGAGGAATGATACGACCTTTTCTTGGTTCAAAGTCGGGTTTGAGATCGATAGCATGATCCCATGGTTTCCTAGTTGGCATTCTTTCTGACTCATTCTGTGAAAAGACGTCAAGGTAGTTGTGGTATTGAATGGGTACTTTTTCTTTGAGTCCTTCCTCTATTGCTCGTTGGAACATTGAGGCAGGTAGCCGATCTTGTTGGTGTAGTTTGCATTGGTTAGTGCATCTGGAAAATGTCAGTTCTTTTTTAACACAGTCAACCTTTGGATTATGGCGTTCTAGCCAATCGTATCCTATGAAGAGTGAGTGTGTTCCTAGGATAGTAACGTAGAAATCTGCATATTCGGAATGTCCTTGAATATCTAGTAAGACAGTGACTTGATGCATGATGCTTCCTATTGCTCCTTCAGAGCCATCAGCATTTGTTACTATGACGGGTCTGGTTAGTTTATTTAAGATGAGATTGTGATATCTGCAAAAATCTAGGTCAATGAATGAATTAGATGCTCCTGAATCGAGTAGAGCATAGATGTCTGCTGATTTCCATCCCGTTGTTGTTCTGAATCGTAAACTCGTTCGAAGGGTAAATTGTTTTTGAGTGTTTGGGTTGAGGGCTTGCGATGATATTCCTGTAGAACAGTTAGTCATAGGGGAATTAAGCACGTCTTTGGATGCCGCGCTTTCACTGAAAGACGCCCCGAAAATAGAGCCTATCGTGCATACAGGAAATCATCGTCAGTGTACTCTTCTAGATCATGAACACCCTCTTTGTTCATGATCATTGGTCTTTTAAAGCCTCCTGCTGCTTAGCCTCAACCACCAGCTTGTCTCACCAGTAGGCTTCTGCTTCTGCTGTTACATAAGCGGCATTGTGAGAGGCATACCCCCCTCCAGCAGCTGTTTGTGGCTGAGCCAGTGCAAGATCTGAAGACCTTGTGTTCGTCTTCTTCGGCTTTTTGCAGTTTTGGGCAATGTGCCCTACTTCTCCGCAGTTGTAGCAAGTACGGGTATCACCGGCATACTGCATTCTGATCTCCATTGGAGCTCTGCAACCTGGCTGTGTACCTGTGGGCGTAAACCTTGGTTGGTCTCGGCCCGGTTGGCCCTGAGAAGGACGGTATGGTCCTCAGTAAGGCCTTTGGGTTTGAGCTGCCCTAGCTGCTCCCCGTTCTTCGTGGATCCTTTCTAGCGTTTTTCCGTAGACATTGTATTGCTTATACAGATCATCGTATTCATCGTCTTCAATGTCGCAATGGAGGGAAACCTGCTGGTAAGTGGTAAACCTTATGGCTTGTTTGAGCAGATGTGCTGCCTCTCCATCCGATACTTTTGCTTCTCGTTTAAGGATGTCGAACTTTTGGAGGAAGTCCGTGGTAAGCATAGATCCTTGCCGAAGAGCCTTCAACTCTTGGTAGGATTGGTACTCGAGAGTTTTGATCTGGAAGAAATTCGTGAATTCTTCCTGAAGCTCTGTCCAGTCCAGCCAAGCGGCTTCTCTGATCAAGTCCCCGTCCTTGGTCTTTCTTGTCTCTTTGTCAAGGTATTTCTCCATCGTAAGTTGGGCGAAGGATTCTGCTTTTCCTTCTAGGCGGAGTAAGACCGCTGTGGCCCGTACCTTGTCTGTTTTCCAGGTTTGAGCCGAAACCCAAAGATGTATCTTTGTCCACCATAGACGGAACTTCTTCTTATCTCCATCCCATTTGCCTGGCTCGGCAATTTTCTTTGTCATTTCTTCAGACTTCGTTCCTTCCTTCATAGCATCGATCAAGGCTGCTTTGAGATCGTCCATGTTGAAGGGGTCCGACATTGTTGCTTACTACTAAGTATCTTCCAACCTAGTTCTGGGCAATTCTTCTCAATGTATTGTTTCAGGTAGCGAATATCGATTCTTCGCATAAGGGTAAATCTTCTGAGGCAAATGTCTTGTGCTCAAGTATGTAGTCTTATCCAAGTGTTACCACCTAGACTTGAGTCGTGACGCTCGAGGGCAAGACACAATCGTTTAACCAATGTTCAAGGCTTTAAAGCTAATCGTCAAGCTTAAAGCAAGTAGAGAGAGAGAGAGAGATGTTAGAGTAGAGCAGTATCCTTAATTCACTCCCAAGTCCTAAGACGAGAGAAAACAAGTGGATAAGACTAAGGGATACGGTACAATACATGGGTTTAAATACTGGAATGAGAAGTGCACAGACCAGGCTATGAATTACCTAGTGAGGACAAGCAATGCTGCATACGCAGCCATGCACAGTCAATGCTGTGAGAATGGATACGGTAAAGTAAAAGTGGAGTCATTCGTAGTCCAGTGAAAAAAAGGGAAGAGATCATACGATAAATAAGCCAATAGGATGAAGAGAAAATGAAGAAATCGTAACAGTCTCGCACTGGCTCTGTTTCTTGTGGTGGATCTGTGGCCCTTTCACCCTCCAGTGTTCCCACTACTGAGGTTTCTTACAGTGCCGTTGTTGCTGGATCCCACGTGCATCAACAAACTTGGAAGCTTTCCAAGGTGACAAGAACATATTCGATCTGTGATGGTGAAGCCATGGAACTATTCCCACCACGGTACGTTGATGACAATGCTGCTTTGAGTGACAGAAGGGAAGACAAGGACTTTGCCCAACCATATGGCCAGCCATCTGTAGATGAGCCACCCATTGATGAGGTATCCCCCGATGAGGATGAATGAGTGGCACAGAATGCCCTGCAAGGTGGGTCTGAACCACCATATGATCCATCACTAAGACATGTTGCAGGAGTCCATGGCACATGCTCTGGCACTCACCCTATTCCGGCTTCACAGGAAGTACTACCACCTCTTGACAAGGCATCTTCAGACGAGGATGAAGGAATCACTCGAAGTATACTTCGAGGCAAGTGCTTTTTTTGCAAATGACGTGTGCTAACATTGTTTTATAGAAAGATGTGGTTGCCCTGCTGCTTGTCGAATTCCTGATGACAGTCAAATTGGTACATTTTCGTTTGTCAATCACCCATTGATTAATTTCTGCAATAGATCCTTCCCTCGAGTGATCTCGCAATGACACTCACAATGATCACTCCGTCACTGAATGTCGTTGGATCAGTAGTTTGTACCTCTCTTTTTCCGAATGGATGACTAACACTCTTTGCAGGCATGGACCCAGATGACACCCGAGATGTCATTGATGATTATCACCAACGTAACTGCTTTCCTTGTCCCCCAGACCCCTTGTCGCTTCGTGAAATCAGTGTCCATTCTACTCATGGAACATCGTCTGTCATATCTCCCATTCATGCCCTGGTCCTGCTCCCAATGCCTCAGGAACAGGCACTGCTCCCTCAAGATGTCACTGCTGCCGAAGGCCCTAAGTATCCACTTGATGGGGATCCAACCAAACTTTGAACGTATCCTATTGCTGCTTGCCCCTTCATTGAACAGGCCAAACTGGTTGCTCAGTGCAACTTTGCTGTCATCCATCTTTTCCTGAGCTGTACGGATTTCCTTGGAAGGAGCTTTGAATTCTACACTGAAGCATGGGCTGAAGTGATGAATTTTGGATATTCCTCGAGGTAAGTGGAACTCAATTCATGGTAACCTCACTGATCTCATCAACAGGCATTTGGCCACATTATTGGAAGGACTTAGGTGTCCTGATAGGTGTCGTACTTTGCCGCATCCATGTACTCACAAGGAAGCAGCTCTGGGAAGCCATGATGAGTTGGTGATTGACACTCAAGGCCAAAGCCAGAGAGATCGTGCCACCTCACTACGCACTGAATGAAAGTCAAACCACCAAAGAAAACAAAGTAGAAGCAAATGAATTGATACAAGGTTCGGCTTTCACCTATAACACTGAGGATAACGATGTAAGTTTATTTCATACTTTTTGCCATAATTAACATTCGCTCCAGGGATCTGCCAACAACTTGAACATGGCTGCTCCAGCACTACGCACCCTGATTCAGTCATTTTTCTACCATGGGCCTTTGTCTTTGGCTGTCAAATTTCCTAATGTTTTCACCACTGAAGTCCCTCTAGTTACTGTTTGTTTGGCGGCAACCATGGTACCCTTTGTCCCACGATTAAATAAATGATTTACTGATGACACGTGCTGTAGTTGCGTGCTGCCATTGATGAGTACACCAAGTCAGGTGTTCAGGAGGACTGAAACTTTGAGTACCAGGAATACTCGAAGATTTTTGCAAGTTTCTGCCTGATGCAGCAAGCAATTGACAAGGTCCCGAAGCACGCTGAGAAGACCAAAAAGCTCAGGATTGAATGGGCACGTTCTTTGAAGTGAGTACCTCCATTGGATCAGTATTTATTACTTTGATCTAATGTGATTTGCAGTGTGCCTGCCAATGAACCTGGCAATCTCGTAGCTCTCGAGGATGATTTTGTGCCAGTACTCAATTGACAAATGGGGCTTTTGTGATCTGCTTTTGTGATCCACTATGTGTTATGAGTTTCTTGGTGTGATCATCTATGACTATTTTTGTTGATGTACTATAAATAGTTATGACATAACTTGAGTCTGTGCAGCAATCCCAAGTGGGTCTGTAAAAACTGTGGAGGCATGTAGGTTGATGAGATTGAATAGTCCAAGTGATTTGCTATGAGTCTCCACAGAGCTTTGACAGGCCTGTGGATGTCTGCAATACTAGGTACCTCACTGTGAAATCTGTGAGACTGTACAACATTTTACAGCCCTACACAGAGCATGGCTGGTTTGCTGATGCATCAGCAAACCCCTTATGTAATGTGCAGCACTGTACAGCTCTGTACAATCACACTACAGTGCCACAATGTTACAGATAGGTCCCCCTTTGTATAGTACTGTACAATGAGTTACAATGAGCTAAAATATGGTTATTTTCATATTGTGTTCAAATTTGATGTCTGTAGTGCATCTGTGATATGTCTGTAGTGGACTGTAGGTCTGTAGCCCCTGTGTGAAACAAAGGGGTTTGCTGATGTGTTTATGATGCATCTGCATCCAGAGGAACTCCTTTGGAACTCCAAGGTCCTGGCATTCCCATTTCCGCATGAAAGCGGATTTGATCTTGTCAATGATCTTTTTAGATGGTCTGTAGAATAGGGTGTCATCAACCTAGACGATAGCGATTACGGTGGTAGTACCTTTCTTGCGGTATAGGAAGATTCCGGTGTCGGATTTCAAATGTGCGAATCCTAATTCTATCATGGACTCATTGAGAGTGTGCCACCAGGCGAGTCTGGCCTGTTTGAGTCCATAGAGGGCACGGAGTAAGCAGAGTACTTTATTCTCCTGGCTGGGAATTTTGAATCCTTCCGGCTGCTCCATGTATATTTCTTCTTCAAGCTTTCCATATAGGTATGCACTTTGGACATCTGTTCCAGAAATGTGCCAGTCTTCGAGTGTGGCCAGTGCTAGCATGAGCCAGACAGTTTTGAATTGGACGACGGGTGAGAATATTTGGTTGAAGTCCACCCCTTCAACCTGAGAGAAGCCTTTCGCTACTAGATGGGCTTTCTTCCGTCCATCAGACTTGACATCAAAGACCCATTGGTTCTTTATGATTTTCCGATGTTTGGGTCAGTCCACTAATTCAAACACTTTCCGGTGGCGGAGGATATGTAGTTTCTCTTTGCGTGCGTTGCACCAGAGCTTCAAATCAGCAAATCAAGAGGAAGCTGGACAGCACTGGACAGCATCATAGTGGCCATAGCGAGGGTCCAACTTGACAGAACTGTCATAGTGCTATGATATACTATGACAACATAAAACACTGTGATATGACACCACTGCTTGTCTGACAGATGTCCGAAAGCTTTCTGGCCATTACATGCATATGCCAATTCCTTCCAAACATTATTGTGACCTCAATACATTTAGACTCTAGACCCATTACATCAATTGTTAATGATGCAGTTTGCAAGATCCTGCCCAGACTCATCAGCAAACCCCTTTGTTTCACGCAGGGGCTACAGACCTACAGTGCACTACAGACATCAAATTTAAACACAACATGAAAATAACCATATTTTAGCTTATTGTAACTTATTGTACAGTACTGTACAAAGGAGGACCTATCTGTAATATTGTGGCATTGTAGTGTGACTGTACAGAGCTGTACAGTGTTGCACATTACATAAGGGGTTTGCTGATGAAGATCAACTTAGTTCTCAGTCATTATCCCTGCACCAGCAATGTCAACTTCTACAACCACCTGCAGTACTTTGATATTGATCACAAAGCAGGAAAGTGTGGCATATACATATCACAGGTACTGCATTGAGTGTGCATCCACACACTGTGCCAATGTGTTCATGACCATGTCCAACATCACATTTGTGTTGGAGCACTTGCTGAAGTGCAACTTCAAGCTGAACAGGATCATGTCCAATGCGCTCAACATCGTCAAGTTCCAGGTGATACATCACTTTCAGAATTCACACATGACAGCCAAGGCAAAATTTCACAAGTTCATTCAACGTCTTTTTTATGAGCACTATCATTTTCTTCTTCATAACATGCCCTATGTCTGTCAATCCTCCATCTATTCCTACTTTATTACATATATCTACTCTGTTTTTTTTTTCCAGCCTTCGGCTGGCTTCTTCTTTTCCAATATTACCTTCATACTTTCCTTCTTTCTTTTCAATGCTTATATAACCTGTTTGCTGATGCACATCATTTCAATGCATCAGCATTTCATTCCTTGCAATGTGCATTCACAATCTAATTCTAGGTTGTGATTCTCTCCTTCACTTTCTCATAGCTCACATAGTCATTGATCCAATCACTGAAAATACACTGGGTTCTGATGGTGCAATGTCCTCAGATCACATGATGTTCCTCTCTGTGTTAACAAGATTGCGGGGGCATGCTCAGAAAGAGGTACTCAACAGTCCAGATCTTTTCTGTAGTAGGCCCCACTTCCATAGAGTTGTTACAATTTCTTCCCTTTCTCTTATCCTATCAGCTCACACATCGTATCACTTCACTTCCTTTTCTCATTCCCTCTAACTTCTTTCCATCTTTTATTTACCATATACATCTACATAGCCTTCACTGCGCATAGCTGCCCACGCAGCATCATTCATCCTTAAAGAGTAACACATAGCATCGCCCATGCTAGATAGTCTATGATATATTTATAAATATCCCATGTACATTACAATTAGTCTCCAGTCTTATCCACTTGTTATTCTCTCATCTCTAGACTTCAGTCTCAATTAAGGATACCACTCCTCTATCACTTTATCTACTCCCTTTAGGTCTAACAATTGACCTTAAAGCCTCAAACACTGGAACTTTTCGTTGTTGTCTTGCCCAACAGTTTGTGGAAATGTGGGTGCTTCATAGTGAGCCACTTCGGTATGTGCAATTTTAGAGAATCTGAGAGCTGGGTTGGAGGCATACAGCAGTTGCTTGAACTCTATATAAATTTCAGCCATGCCAAGAGTGGCATATTTGTCACAGAGGATTCTCCACATGTCTCTGGCAGTGAGACAGACTGAGATAGACTGATAGATGGCTAAGAAGACATGGAGCTTCATATAGCCCATTCACTCAACATCATCTGTCTTCCAGGTGCTAGTGGCAATCATGTCAAAATTCGTGGTACTGTCCAGTTTCATGGTAAGTTCTGGTTCAGAGTTAATCACTGTATTCCATCAGTCATTAGCCTGTAGAAACGCTTCCACATCCAAGGCCAAAGCCATACAGTTTGAGCTGTTGAAGACTTGGTTAATGTCGGTTAGTTGCTGGGAGGTATGCATTAGTTTCTGGTACATCTGTAAATGTAATCTGGCATAGTTTCCCTACTATAGCTCTCTATGACCTCAGACTTCCAGTGAAATGAACTTGCTGTTGGCAGAATGGTCTCACTGTGTCCCTCAGACTTCATAGTGGAATTCTCTTCGCTATGAGCACAAAAACATCACTTTGGGCAGTAAGCCATTGCCCAGTCCAGTTTCTATTGTACAGTGGTAATGGTATATCTGTTACAATTTCCCTTCCATGTCTATCTTTTTCCCTGATCTACTCATTTTCCCTTGATCCTATCTTGACTGTACTTTTACACAGATTACTCTGTGTGCCATTTCACACCTTTTCCTACATCCTATCTGTGCCATATAACTTCACTACTCTTAGCTACCTTGTACTTTGATATCAAATCTAGTATCTAACCTCCTTGTTTGAAAACCCCTTGAATGTTCCCAACCAGAACCACTTTGAATTTCCTCTACCATCTAATTGACAGTACTTGGAAACTTAGTCTTCATGCTACTATTGAGTATGTGCTATCCACCACAAGGAATACCCCTTTGTGGAAGACTCCTTTGAAACTTAGAACATTAGAACTCTTTGTGTTTTATCTACCTTGTTGGTAGTCATAACAAAAGGTCTAACTTAGCTTGATGAGGCTATCATTACATAGTCTCTCAACATTCCACCCAGAGTGCCAATCAAACCTCGCCGGTTCTTTCACCAGACTGCACAACCAACTAACTCCCCTCCCACCCCAGTTGGTTCTTGTACTCAGTGGGATGTGGATCGGCCATAGGTGATACTACAGCAGATTCAGAGCTGTTAGAGGGGGGTGGTGGTGGTGGGATCAGGGGTGGGATCAAGATGGAGAGTTCTTCAAAGGTGGGGAGGGGGTTATAGGAGATGACTGGAATGGCTATCGGAGCACTGCTCAAGGGAGGAGGAGGTGGCAAGAGGAAGGGCAGTGATAACAGGGGTGGTGAGTGGTATGGGAGTCTTGTGGTGAGGGGCAAGAAGGGGGTTTTCAATAGCCTCTCCTGCTATGCGGTGGGTAGCAGCACACTTAGCACATTGGTGATTTTCCCAAGAGATGTTGAAGGAGGACATAGTGGAGGTGGGTGGGCCTGACAGCAAGATAGCTGGGGCAAATAGAAAAGCTAGTTTTGTTGTTACACAACCAAGCATGAACTAGTGGAATAACACAGACGTGCGTGGACAGCAACTAAGGGGAACTGCACAACTGTGCACGAGGAGTAACAATGAAGCAAAAGCAAAGTCAACCTTGACAACACTGGAGCAAAGAGATACTCAGACCAACCCTGGCCTGGACTAGTGTCAGGAAGAGACGCATTCAATATGGACGACCTCAAAGCAGCATTAATCGACGCCGTAAAGGGAGCCCACGTAGTCACATTGTCACAAGGCAAATGGCCAGCCCGGGGTGACATTTTCGCAATGCAAATGGATACCCTGTGGTGGGCCCGCTGCGGTGATGCTGGAGTGATGTGAACGATATGGGCAGGCCCGCTCAGTGTGATGATGAGATAAATTGGAAACACTTGAGCGGGCCCATCAATGGGTTAGTATAGGAGGGCCTGCTAATGCGTTTGGCAACTCTCTGGCGGGCCCATCATGCGGTTGGACGCAGATGACACAACATATCGGCGGGCCCGCAAACATGTTTGAGTAGATGACAGCGGGCCTGCATTGAGGATGTATGGGCAGTGGGCCCATCACTTTGTCAAAGGAACATGTTGGACGGTGGGCCGCCGTGGTATTTCGCAAGGTTAAGGCAGGTCCACTCAGCTGTGCAACTCTGATCGTGTGGGCTCATCACAGAGTTGCACCAGATAATGAAACACATGAGCGGGCCTGCCAGAGTGATTGGCAAGGGTGTTTGAGATCATGCGGGTGGGCCCGCCGGTCGACTACATGACATACAGGTGGGCCCGTAACACTGTCGTACTAGGCAAGTGAAATATATCAGAGGGCCCACAATTGTGTATGAAAGGATTCAGATGGGCCTGCCAGTCCATTACGGGCCATACAGGCGGGCCCGTCATTTAGTTGGACCGATCTATTGGCGGTGTAGGAGTTCGTAACTCTCTACGGTTGAAACCCCGTCTTTCACAGGTTTCCGGGTCGTCATCCCACATCAATCCGTGTCAATCCGTGTCCGATCCGTCCTATCCATTCGTATCTGTTCCGTATCTGTGCCGGGTTTCCGCGTCCAGGTCGTCCGGACTTGTTGCCGTTGTATATTTCACTTCGGACATCGCGCGCCGGGGCTCTAGGCCTTTGCCGCTGTCACTGCCGTACTATAGAGGCAGCCCTCATTATTTTCCTTCACGTCTGACAGGGATGACAGGGTCCCTGGAAGTTTTCAGGTAGCATTTCCAATAGCTACATCCTACTTAAGAGCCTGTCTAGCTAGGAATAGACCATCTTCTTTCAGTCTGAAGGTCACCTGCCCGTGTGCAGGTTCGTCTCCGAGTCGTTTCCCTTCCCCTTTTCCTTCGTCTTTCCCATCCGTTTCCGGATCCGTGTCCGGGTTTCCGTGTCCGTGTCCGGACTTCCATTTCCGTGTTTCCCGCGCTCCGGATTCTCTTGCCCGCACTTGAGATAGGTTTGGAAGCAAACCCTCTCTCTTCTATCCTCTTCAGAACCCCTGGGACGAGTTATACTCGCATCCCACACTGACTATCTTTCTTACAGCGGGCCCGCCTAGGTCTTGAGCGCTAATCCAATGGGCCCTGTTGGACAAACATAATGAAATATATAAGAGGGCCGGCTTCAGTGGTTGAGGCAAATCGCCAGTTGATTACGTGACATACAGGCGGGACCGCATAAGCCTTTGACAACATGCAGGCGGGCCTGCAAGTGGAATGAGGGACACACAGGCGGGCCCGACAGGCTGTTGGACCAACATGACGAAACGTATGCCAGGGCCCTGGTGTTCAAGCTCATTGCAGCGGGCCCGCCGCGGTGTCGGATACTTATGTACTAGTAGGCGGGCCTGCAAGCTCAATGAAGTACATTCAGGCAGGCCCGCCTTGCTGTTTGACCAAGATAAGATACATATGGGAGGCCCAGCGAAGGTATTTGGAAAGACTGGGATGGGCCCGCCTGAGCCCTTTACTAGTATACGATACAGCGGGCCTGCAGGTGGGTTTGGGTATGAGCTGGCGGGCTTGTCAAAATGTTGGGCCAACATAATTACATATATTGGAAGGCCCACATTTATTTCCGGGGACAATGTAGCGGGCCCGTCAAACTGGCAAAAGTATATATAGACAGGCCTGCAAGTGAAACGCAGCAATGTAGGCGAACCCATCGCTCTATCGGACCAAGATAACGCTCGTAAGGAAGGGCCAGCGAAAGTGTTCATCAAGGCCGGGTCGGGCCCGCCTAAGCAATTGATGAGATATAGGCGGGCTCGTCAGACTGTTCGACCAATGTAATGAAATATATCGAAGGGCCTGCCATTATGTTTGAGAACAATGCAGCGGGCCCTCTCCTATGGCCATTGATCTTTGTCTTGCGGTTGATGGTGGGCCCGCAGTTTCCCGGGCCGTCTTGGATGCTGCATAGTTAGCCTGTAGGCCGGGTATAGTTGTTCCTATTCCTTTCAGGCCACTCCAATGTCTAGGGTGCCCTAAAGTACCCACCTGCATTCCGCTTGCCAGCCCACCCACTAGTACATAGTCAGCTGACAGTGTGGCGGGCACGCCAAGTTGCTTTAACACCCCAGTGGGCCGTCCCATATATGCTTTGCACTCGTCTACTAGCAAAACATGCATGCCTGTGTATTCTTCATTATGGAGATAGAAGAGGTCCCGCTGACCTGTGAGGAGTTATGTTAGCGGGCCCGCAGGTTGCACCACTACTAGTATAGAGGTGGGGCAACCTGAACCTTTGAGATGATACAGGCGGTCCCGCAGGCGGAATGGGGTTCATATGAGGGGCCTGTGAAGCTGTTCGACAAACATAACGCCTGGGTGTTCGCGGCTCAGCGGGCCCGTCACATTGTCCGACGTCCATATCAGCAGGCCCTCCTGAGCATGTCAGACAATACGGGTGGGTGGAGCGGCTGTTCGAACCACACGATTAAATATATGGCGGGACCAATCAACATGTTAGGGGGTAATACGGCAGGCCTGTTCCATTGTCCCAGCCCTATATAAGCGGGCCCACCGTTGCACTTCGGAATGTACAGGCGGGCCTGCAGGCGGACACAGCATCATACCAGCAGGCCCGTCAAGCTGTTCGACCGACATTACGGAGCACAGATCAGGGCCCACCTGTGTGTTTGAGCGTGATATGGCGAGCCCGTCATATCGCCCGAGATCTATATAGGCGGGCCTGCGTGAGCATGTCAAACAGTAGAGGCCGGCCCGCAGGTGAATGCATCATCATACCAGCAGGCCCGTGAAGCTGATTGACCTACATGACGGAATATATTGCAGGGCCTGCCTATGTGTTCGAGTGCAATACGGCAGGCCCACACATTCTCCGAGGTCTACATAGGTGGGCATGCCTGAGCACGTCAGACAATACAGGCGGGCCCACAGGCGGTCGGAGTATTATACCAGCAGGCCTGCAAGGCTGATCAACCCACATCACGGAACGTATGGCAGGGCCCGCCTACGCGGTTGAGGGCAATGTGGCGGGCCCGCTACATTTTCCGACGTCTATACTGGCAGGCCTGCCTGAGCACCTCAGATAATATAGGCGGGCCTGCGAGCTGACGGAGGTTCCTACCGGCAGGCCTGCTGAGTTGATCGGACTGAGCGCATGGCGGGGCCCACCTATGTGGCCGAGTCTAACATGGCAGGCCCGTCAGCCCGTTGGACAACAAGATAGACAGGCCCGCCAGAGCATGTCGGGTCATACAGGCGGGCCTGCAGGAGGAAGAAGTGTCATACCACCGGGTCCGTCAGGCCATTTGACCCACATAACGAGAAGCATGGCAGGGCCCACCTAGGTGTTCAATTGCAATGCGGCAGGCCTGCATAATCATTCAACAGGATGCAGGCGGGCTCGTTGCATTATTGAACAGGGATAACATAGCATACATAAGGGCCCGCCAATATTGTTGGCCATGTTGGGGCGGGCCCGCTGACATTGTCGATACCAATTGCCTCCATCTCGTGGAAAGCTCTGGTGGGCTTCATACTTCGTGTATTTCCCAGCCAATCCTCGGATTACCGACTATTTGTCTTGGCCTTTATGCTCGCATCAAAGGTGATCTTCCTGGTCCATAGTGCCCTGGGCCAAAAGTCGATGAAGCCGATCAAGAAGTGCAAGTGAAATGGGTGACCACCAAGAAACGTCGTCGGTTCTTTGCCAGTGCATCATATCCAAAGGTCAATGTGGCGGATGGGTTTCATTGTATCGATACCATCCACGTGGTCTTATATATTTGAATACAGCAAGGCATTGTCTGTAGTGCCACATCGGCAAATATCATTTCGCATTCTCGTGGGCATAACACATGGCATGATTGTGCTGTGTGCTCTCCAGTTTTACTGGCTGACTGGCGGAAGGACTATATTGCATTATCGGATCACTAGCTGCTTGGGTGGTCTATCAGACTGGCCAAGTCCGGCGCAATTTTAATTCACGGACATTGGATTATTTGGCCCCCACCACATACGACGGGGAAGAAAACATAGACCACACATGAAACTACCTATAGTGTCCTATCCGTTTTGTGCAGTATTGGTAATGTCACGCTCACCTTGCCCCACCGTTGCCCCTGCTGTTCTCTTGCCCTGACCTCACCCCTACCCCCGCCTGCGAACACAAATGGGAGATGCGACGATGTGATTACACGAGCACAGCACAACAACATAGTGCTCGCTGGTGACGGAATACCAATGCCAATGCTGATGCCAATGCCAATGCCAATGCCGACAACAACACCGAGGATGCATCATTGTCGATGTTGCCATCGCCATCGCTTCTCTTTCCTCTCTCCAGCACTCAACACATTCCTATTGTTTATTCCAACAGTAAGACGTTCGCTTTTGCCTCGCCTGGCGTGCGGTAATGTCATATTGTAATCCACTGCATTCGCATTGAAAGCGGTCAATATTAGTCACGGTGTACATTCGTTACCACCTGCTGTTCACTATCTCGCCCACTAGCTATGTTACTATGTAACAACAATATAGTAGCTACGTGTTCCTTGCCTCTCGCGCTGATGAAACTCAACATGATGGACTTGTTTGCAGTGGCAAGATATTTTTCGCGCTAATTTCTCACGCTCGTTGGATGTTTTTGGCGCGACAGAATTATATTTTCCGCGAGAGTGAGATGTTGTTAGTGCGGGCAGGAGTGATTGTGCCGCGAGGGATTTTTGGTGCACATTTTCTGCCATAGAGGAGTGTATGGACTGTGTATATGTACAGTGTCACGATTTACAGACAACATAGCAGCATCAAAGCCATATTCTAATACAAACACCAGGGTATCTTCCTAATCTGTCCGATTGACATGTAGCGCCCGTCGGATAGAATAGGCATATTCATAGCTGTATAGTAGGCAGATAGCGAGAATGCTAACAACTCATCAAAGGCTGGATCATTTTGAAGGAATGGAGACACTTACTCAATCTCCCTGAAGGAAAGCACCCGCATCGACGCCATCTCTCTGTTCACTTCAGTCCTTCCATTGTGGTGTACACTGGTGGGCAGACCATCAGCAAACCCCTGATATTATGTACAGTAGTGCACAGCATTGTGTCACTGTGACAGCACTGTGACAGCACTGTGGCAGCACTGTGGTGATGCTGTAAGCCACTGTCATCACTGTGACAGCCTGTGGGAAAAGAGTGGTTTGCTGATGACTGGAATGACACGGTGCAAAACCTGCCAGCAATACATGATTTTTGGCTGTCGCCAAGATGTCTTTAATCGCGGTGGTGTGGTGCGGGATGGTAGACCTACCTTCACTCTTACGGTACGCAGAATCAGGTTCAGGTTCATAGAGAAGGGACCTGCGTTTAGGCTACGTCGTTTTATAGAGTGAGTATGCTAATGGGGGCTGCACGTAGGTCATTATATGGCGTTGTCAGTAGGTTCTGCGGATCAATTCAGTGGGTCAGCGGATCAATTCAGTGGGTCAGCGGATCAATTCAGTGTGTCATCGGATCAGTTGATGGGTCATCGGATCATTTTAGAGGTGTTATTTAAACAAGTAGGTGCAACATCGCAGATATGGTTAAGGTAGTGGATCACTATTGAAAAAAACAAATCCGCTACATATTGTCTGTATGAGGGAAAGTGGTGTTAATAGCCACGTCTATGTGGGCGAACACTTTGCACTGCATATACCATGCCAGACATGCCCGATCCTCGTTAGGTCCAACATGGAGTGCACAAGCATCTTTCCTGAGAACACCACCACAGTGCTGGGTAAATATGACAGATGCATCTCCAACGTCGGGAAAGTCAGATTGAGCTCCACGTAGTTTCCGACTGTTAGCAATTGATCGAAAAAATGGGGTTGTCCATTTGTGTCCAGGTGATACGGAGTGCGACGATTTACCATGAGGGACAGGCTGCATCAGCAATTCACTGATTTTCACACAGGTGTCACACCGAAGTGACAGGCTTACTGCCACTTACAGCAATATTACAGCACGATTACAGCATGACAGAAGCCAGTGCCACAGGCACCATCAGTCACAGTACATCACAGTTTAAGTACAGATGGTACAGTGACATGGTTGTACAGTGCTACAGCTGTACAGTCATATTACGATTATTTTTGTAGTTAATTGTAGATTTAGTTTCCTAATGACGAAAAACTTAGTGATTTTCCTGTGTGAACGTGTCACGTGACTCGTTGTTGGAATGTGACGACTACACGTGCGGCATGCCACCACCACCACAGCACCTACGACACAACAACAACGACCATCGTGTTCCACCACCAGCACCACCAGCACCAGCACCATCCTTCCCTCTCGCCACCCAATGAGGACGACCTGCCCATCAGCGAGGACGACGATGAGGACTGTGAGGACTGCATGTACGCATGCCACAGGGCCCACCCATCGACGAGGACGAGGACGCCTTTGCGGGCATATGGCCCAGCCAGCGAGGAGGAGGAGGACGGTGCATGCGTGGGATGGCAAGGATGATGAGGACAAGGATGACAAGGATGAGGACAACGGCGTGTCATGCCACCCAGCGATGACAATGAGGACGACGATGTCGGCGCGCGCAGATGGCCCAACCAGCGACGATGAGAAGGACAACAACAACTTGAACAACGAGGACAGCGCGTACGCGTGCCTCGCAGCCCATCCAGCGACGGTGAGAACAGCACGTATGCGTGCCAGCGTGCCACCCAGCGACGAACGACGATGGCGCGTACGCATACTGCGCAGCCCAGCCAGCGAGGACGATGACAACGACAACGACACGTTCGCATGCCAAACGGACCAGCCAGCGACAACCACGAGGACAACCATGAGGATGGTACGTACGCGTGCCGCGCAGCTCACCCAGTGAGGACAAAGACGACGACGGTGCGTACACGTGCCACACGTGCGACCCAGTGACGATGGCAGCGACCCATGCGACGACGACGAGTGGCCTGATGGCGCGTACAGCGTGCCATGCGCCCCTCACAATGGGACGAGGACACGAGGACGACAGCGCATAGGGCGAGCCACGCCCCTCATGCAATGATGATGATGACGATGGCGTGAGGACATGCCACGCGCCACTCGCAACGACGACACGATGACGACGACAGCACTTGGGGCGAGTCGTGTGCCCCCCACGATGACGATGGTGGCAATGGCTTGTTATGCACCCCCCTTGCAACGACGATGACGATGACGATGACGACTAGTAGTGGGCATGTGGACGGCCCCGTAGTATGCACGATGTACCTTACATTTTAGAAAAAATATTTTATTATGGTTAGAATATCGTGCTACCGCTAGGAAGGAAAAAAAAAAAAACTACACTGTATGGACTGTAAAGGACTGTACGGTACTGTGACGATGTAGTACTGTCGGCGTGATGCGACTGTAGCGCGACTGTGACGTGGCTGTGACGCGCTGTGACGCTGCTGTACAGTGGGGACCTAATTGTCACACTGTGACTGACTGTACTGACTGTACAGTCCTGTACAGCCACCTCTGAGATTGCTGATGGCCCTGCCTGCTGTAGATGGATGGCCAGAGCTGCAGCGCATCCAGCATGTCAGTGTCCTGTGCCACTACTGCGTGATTCCATAATCGAATCATCACAGTGCGCCCTCTCACATACATGTCAGGGTGCATGATGCTCATTGCGGCGGACAACAGAATGTCTACCCATGCTAGGCCCTCGAGCCATCGACGAATTTGCCTGTCAGTGCGTCTGTCTTTGAGGAGGGCGGATACTTCGAGACGGCTCTGGAACGGTATCAGAAAGATTTGCATGGAAAGAGTGGTGGCCTCACATTGTGACCTTGTTGAAACCACGTGGGTGAGAGGTTGATCGATCCTCGAATCGCTGCATCTGGCTGGAACAATTTTACATCGGTCCACCATCGTGAATTTACTGTAGCTGACTTGGTGATGCTTGAGGATAAAACACCATTGATATCCGCCATTGTTTTCCAGATTCGCCGCTGAGAGAACTGTATTAAACACAAGGTGAGTTGCTGAGGGTTAGTTGTACCTGATTATTGTAGCTAATTGCTTGAGGCAGATACCACCCGTAAATCTCCCCTGTTTCTCCGATAATAATGGCAGGAGTTGATATCATCTCAAATCCGTGTTCGAGTTGTTGCTGCTCTGCTTCGTCTATGCCGCGCATTTGACCTACGAATCTCCTTCCCCTCCCACATTGAATATACGGATTGAATTCGAACAATATAACTATGCAATTGGTTTCAGCAGGGTACGTTGAAAGCATAGGAACTTTACCTGGATTTTTGCGCGCTTGTACAAGGGTGTCAACCATTCGTTCTGCTTCACAGAGCAGTTGGGTGGGTATATTGATCGATGGAAGCGTGTCCGTGGGTGTCATGGGAGGGTGGATTGCTTCAAAGAAGCGCCGCTGCATATATTCCGCAAGTTCATCCATTAACCGCAAAGGTGAACCTGCAGGTGGCGGATCATGCGTCGGATCAAGCTCGCAAGACATGATGATGAATGATTGAGCGTAGCAAAGCGTTTTGAATCTCAGAAGATATTTTTGATCCCCATGGTAACGCGGCGTGGTCTGCGGGATGTAAACTGTGGGCTTTCTGACTAAACATCTTCCAAATTGCATTTCGGATGCAGATGCCATGGTGAATAAACTGCTGCATGGTTTGCAGTGCATGCGCATCGGGTATGCGAAGGGGGGAGAACATACGGCAAACCGGCAGATATATGTATACTGCATTCTGAACGAGCTCGAGGCATTCTGACACATTTTTTCACGCTTGCGGTATGCCCGCCTGCTTCCACAATCATTTGAACCAACATCCACAACTCTCGCTGACCAATTCATTTGAATGTCGGAAATACACTGGTGATGTGGGACGACGGTAATCGGGACATGCAAATGAGATAGTACAGAGCATTCACATTCCACATGGTTCATGTCTATAAATCTAGGAAGATCCGCCCAGTTCATTCTCCATAGTATCTTCCTCATCTGCGTCTCTCAAGCAGAGGAGCACACGAAGCTGTTGCCGACGTACCAAAAAATGCTTGATTTGCTCATCGAGCGAACGCACTCGGTTGACACTCCTCATCAAGTTCTCCATACAACATATTTCCCATTTGTCCAACTCACTACGTCGCAGTTCATCGAATGGTGACCGCATCCACAGCCCCTGCACTACATGAGCTTGCTTCATTCATAGCCTGTCGAATAGATAAGTAGGGTACCTAGTACATATGCCCCTATTAGACTAGTAGTAGTACGAAGGACATCCGGACATAGTCCGTGCATGTCCGCAGTCAGTCCGCTCCGGACATACATTGGTCCTGGTCCATCCCTACCGGACACACACCGGACCTTATGTAATAAGACATGCATATACTGCAAGGTCTTCGCATACCCACTGGGGATCGCTTAGACGCTTAGGATACAGTATATATACCAGGGAACCCTCCCTGATGTAATAGAACAAGTTTCTTTGTCTACTCCCACATTCTGTGCTCGTCTCAACCACCCAGGTAAGTCTGGTGGGCTCCCCTCACACATACATGCTCTGCTCGACATAGCCGTCGGGCATCACGTACCTGGAAGTAATGCTCCCACCAGTCCTGTACGTGTTCAAAGGCATCATACAACGCATGGTCGGCTTGGTCAATGTGGTCTTCTAGCCACCACATGCCTTGGAATTCATGTCGACTGGCAGGGTTCCAGTTTGGGAGAAGCGTTGGGATGTCATCGATGAGATGGCAAGCAGACAGATGCACTGTCCTGAGAGACGCCTGCAGGTTGTTGGACATGCCAGAGAAGCCGAGGTGAATCGCCGCCAGGAATGCGGGTGCTGGAACTGGCATTGTTTGTCTTGATGCGAGTAATTGCTGAAAATGAAGCAGTGTATACTGCCCACACCAATGAATCCATAGCATCGATGCGAAAAGATCAGGTTACTCACGAATTCTGCACCCAGCAAGGTTCTCCAATGTGGCGGCCAGTTCTCATTGCGAATGCTGAGAAGATGAGACACGGTGGCTTCAATTCGACAACCAGTATAATACAGACAACCATGTATGTCGCCTTGGAGGATATCGGGGCGGCAGAGTGTCACGCTTTTATCATTCATTTTGGTTGACTTGGAAGGTGTGGAACTGTCGGAGTTTATGGCATTTGACAATCGGGGTTGAAAATGGTACCAATGTATGAGCGCAATTATGCCACAATGTCTGTGCGCGAATAAATCAGACGAGAGAACGTAGTATTCGGCATTCCCGCTACAACCAGTGCTGCCAGTCGCGCGGGGAGCGGATTGATCCAATAGTCGGCTAAGTTGCACGGTCGACATATAAATCCCCATCAAATTGATTCTCACCAGTACATTATGGTTGAATATACAATGGGAGCCTTCATGGAATGTTTCAATTCGGGAGTGTGTTTTTAAGTTACGAGAGATTAGGTATTGGTGGTATGTGCGCCATATTCAAGTTGTCATTAATACACTGGATTCCCGCTGCAAAGCGGGCGAAATGGCAGTTGCTTTGCACCTGTATGATGTGGATAGTTTCCGCCAATAGCACAAAGCGACTGAATCAGTACAAAATGGGCTCTTTTTCGACTGATTGCAATCGGCGGGTATATTTGCAGCACAATAGATGACGTGTTGTGTGGAAATGGTCTGTGTTGCGGTCCACATGCTGAATTTCCACTGCTAAGAAATGGAAAATACATTGATCATGTTTCTTTGCACAGTAGGAAGCTCCGCCACTTCCGGCGGTATTAGTCGGGCGGTTCCCGCCAATACCACGAAGTGGACGGATCAACACGAAATGTAATCTTTGTTAAACGATCACATCCGCGGGTATACTAGTACTTAAAAAACGATGGATTGCATATTGAATGCACATGCGCCGTGGTGCAGTCAACCATTTGCTGCAGAGGAACGGCAAAAATACTCATAATGTTGCTTCCCACAATACGCGGCTCCACCCCATCCAACATTTTCAGTGTGAAGGCGGATCGGAATAACACAGATGACGATTACTGACAGGTAATAATCAGACAATGAATACATTGGAAACTGGAAAATTGTCAACAAGCATATCACCCGCCTCGATGCGCATGCTCAATGCCGACAGAGGAGGAGATCCTCATGCACTCATCTCTGAGCCTAGCAAATGAGCATGCCTGATGGTATGCATAGCATGCATGACCGGCGGCATCCTTCTGCTCGCTTGACATCGCCAAGTTTGTCCAATCATCGGATTTCTTCTGGAAAAAGCTTTCCGTCCATTTAAACTCGTGTTTTATGAGTTCAAGCTCTTCTTGCCATCAGTCGTGCGCTGCCTTTGCACGAAACCAATTGATCCGGTATACTATCAATGAATTGCTGATGAGAAGTGGGTGGTTGGATACACTACACAAGGCTCACGGTCCGTCATCCAATCGTCGTCTGCAATGTCATGGGATATATCCATAGTCCAAAACCATGCTAAGTTTTCCTTGCGATGGGCGCTGCCATCTGGGTTCATTACCACGGCGGTTGCCTTTAAGTCATCTTTGAGCAACGGCCGATATCATTCCAATAACCCTGTGTCCGCCCCAAGTGCCACCATAGATTTGCGGGAATGTCGATATATACAGGCATGGTGTCCCAGCAAGTTATCTACTTGATTGACTTTGTCCCATGCTCAGGTTTTGGAGGATTGATTAGATGCATGTCGAACATCTGTGAGGAAAAGGACGGATTTTTGTGCGATTGCGAGCCGAATTGAATGAAGCGCATCATTGGCCTGTCCCGCTCACAGGTGTAGTTCTTGACTGGCCAGGTCAGAGAGTCCCAGCTCGTCACATATTGTTCCTCCTATTGTGGATGGTAAGGAAAGTGTGGGTAACTTCAGTTCATCCACATCCATGAGATCGGACTGTTCATCGTCATCCTCCATGGAGAACCATTCGTCTTCAAGTGTTTCATCGCACTCCAGAGCTTGCCTGACATACACAAAGGAGTCGGCAATGAATTTAGATATCTTGCCATATAATCTATCTGCCCGCCGCATAACGTTGAGCCTTTGGATTTCCGTCGAGTTCGCAGTTAGTGCTCTGTGCTCCTTCACCATGTTGATGGCTGACTCCTCCAGCGCGATTCCACGTGCCAACCATGTGGGAGATCCTTGCGGCAAGAAGGACCAATCGGATTTGTTATTCAACAAGTCCATTTCTACAATGCGTATAGAGGGCGCTGATGCTGCAAATGTCAGGTTGATGACAAACATTGAAACAAGGACATCAGCGGACCTTGGCATCTTTGTTGTTGAAAGATGTCCATCACTGCAGGGTTATGAAGCTGTTCAAGCATTGCACTCCGCTCTTGTTCCATCCATATCGCAAGTTGATCTTTGGGGACTGCATCACTAAGAGCCCTGTATGAAATACGGGCTTCGTTTGCCGCTGGGCAGGAAGCAATCAGTTTCGAAGCTAAATGCTTGCCTAACGACTGTGAGCTATGTCCGAATGAAAGAAGCAATATCCGCAGACGTACTCATGTGAATCATTTTCATGAAGTTTGAATCATTCATTTGAAAGTCCAAAAGTTCTTGTCGGGCAGGCGAAGACATTCCTCGAGTGGAGGGGGACACAATGTTTAACACTGACCACAGGGTTTCAATAATCTCCCCGTCAATCCACCCCGCACCCTGAATGAAGAGTGGAGCATATCGTGCAAAACATTTGGGTTGATGTCCATGGACATGCCATATGCCAATACCAGGAATGATATCGAGGTCGTCGGAGATGTTGATGGATGATGTATTAGCCGTACGTTGCCGAAGTTTCTTCATGTAAGAGCAGTTAATATCGTAGAAGTGGATGACTGTGGAAATGTTGAGCAGAGCATGTATGTGTGAGGGAAGGCCACCAGACTTACCTGGGTGGTTGAGACGAGCACAGAATGTGGGAGTAGACAAAGAAACTTGTTCAATTACATCAGGGAGGGTTCCCTGGTATATATACTATATCCTAAGCGTCTAAGCGATCCCCAGTGGGTATGCGAAGACCTTGCAGTATATGCATGTCTTATTACATAAGGTCCGGTGTGTGTCCGGTAGGGACGGACCAGGACCAATGTAAGTCCGGAGCGGACTGACTTCGGACATGCACGGACTATGTCCGGATGTCCTTCGTACTACTACTAGTCTAATAGGGGCGTATGTACTAGGTACCCTACTTATCTATTCGACACTCCCCCTCGCTAAGTGCGCGGTAAGCACGCAAGCGGAATAGGAATGGGATTAGGAAGATTGTCCGTTTGAGTAAAACTCGAGTCCGAGTTGTGAGCGGAACTTTTCAAACTTGGTGTGTCCTAGGTTCTTAGTGAACATGTCCGCCGGATTATCGGATCCATTGATAAATTCAATCGTGACTTTTTCGGATGTTACGACCTCTCAGACGTAGTGGAATCGGATGTCGATGTGTTTAGATCGGGATTCAAGTTTCGTCACGGGATTTGAAGCCATGAAAATAGATCCTTGATTGTCTCCGGCAATCAGAATCGGACGTAAGTTATATCCGAGTTCTTCTAGGAGTGAGCGGATCCATACGGTCTGTCTAGAGCAATCGCTCAGGGCCATGTATTCCGCCTCCGTGGATGAAAGGGCAACTGTAGGCTGGGCATGTGACCTCCAGCTGAATATTCTGTTGGCCAGTTTAAGATAGTATCCGGTTTGAGACCGGCGGGTTACTGGGTCGGATGCCCAATCGGAGTCGGTGCAAGCGGTAATTCCAAGTCCGGACGATCCGTCATAGACTAACACGTAGTTTTTCGTTCCGATGAGGTATCAGAGGATATGAAGCGCTTTGTCCAGGTGTTCCTGTGATGGGTTTGCACAATGACGGGAGAGCATCGTCACGGCATAGGATATGTCCGGTCTTGTTCCGAGCATGATGTATAGGAGTGACCCTATGACAGACTGAAAGCGGGATCTCCGCGTCGGATCGACGGGCTCGCTGTTCAGTCAAGGATAGTAGCCTTCAGGGAGTGGGGTATGAGCCATGCGTGCATTTTTCATTTCGCAGCGGTCGATGATCTTCTCTAGGTATGCGGTTTGGTCAATTAAGACTTTCCGTCCTTTACGGCAGATCCACATCCAGAGGAATTCCTTCGGAACTCCAAGGTCCCGGCATTCCCACTTCCGCATGAAAGCGGATTTGATCTCGTCAACGATCTTTTTAGACGGTCTGCAGAATAGGGCATCGTCAACATAGACAATAGCGACTACGGTGGTAGTACCCTTCTTGCGGTATAGGAAGATTCCGGCGTTGGATTTCAAACGCTCGAATCCTAACTCTATCATGGACTCATTGAGAGTGCGCCACCAGGCGAGTCCAGCCTGTTTGAGTCCGTATAGGGCGCGTAGTAAGCGGAGTACTTTATTCTCCTGGCCGGGAATTTTGAATCCTTCCGGCTGCTCCATGTATATTTCTTCTTCGAGCTTTCCGTATAGGTATGCGCTTCGGACATCTAGTCCGGATATGTGCCAGTCTTCGAGTGTGGCCAGTGCTAGCATGTGTTACGATACGGACGTGGCGTGTCTTTTTCTTTCCTTTATCGTCTTTGACTCGTTGTGACTCACACCTATGCCTGCCCTAGACTCTTATCGATGATGCATCCTTTCCTCCGCAGGCCTGTTGCTGCGCAACCTCGTTTGTTTCCCTTTTCATCATTGTATGATTCTCACTCCATTTCTCATTGGCTCTTGTATCGTACGATTCCTTTCCTCTTTTCTGATTCGCTCCTCGTTATCGTTCCACTTTCCTAACTTGTCGTTGTACCATACACGGACTTGGTCCGTGCGCCATTCCCAACCCTGTATAAAGGGATAGTAGCTGTACTTGTATTCTCTAAGCTAGTTCTACGCAATTCACCGTTGCTTGACACTAGTCCAGGCCTAGGGTTAGGTCTGAGTATCTCTTCGCTCAGTGTCGTCAAGGTTGACTTCGCTCTCGCTTCATCGCCACTCTTCGCGCACCGTTGCGCAGTTGTCTCAGGTCGCCATCCGTGCACGTCAGCGCTGTTCCCACTAGTTCACGCTTGGTAGCATAACAAAAGAACTAGCTTCTCCCTTCGCCCCAGCTATCTCGCTGTCGGGCCCACCCCCTTGTCACTACATCCTACGAAATCTCTTGGGAGGACCGTCAATGCGCTAAGCGAGCTGCCACCCGCCGCCTAGCAGGAGAGGCTATTGAGAATCCCCTTCTTGCCCCTCGCCGCAAGACTCCCACACCACTCTCCACCCCCACCATTGCTACCCTACCCCTCGCCACCTCCTCCTCTTCACAGGTTCCCCCTCCTACCTCTAGCAGTGCCCCCGCAGGCTCCAATTGGATAATCCAAGACCTCACTCCCATTCCTTCTCCCGTCGCCACACCAAACCCGCTCCCCGCTTTTACAGGGCTTCACATCTCGATCCCACCACCGATCCCACCTCCCTCTCCCTCTGATAGCTCTTCGTCTGCCCATACCCCTATGGCTGACCCACGACCCACGGAATACAAGGCAGGGTTGCCTTCTGACTTCTCTGGCACGTCCGACGACGCCCGCCGATGGATACTTGTGATTGAATCCTACTTCCGTCTGAACGCCGACATCTATCAGGATGGTAACATCATGGCGTTGGTAACGCTCAACAAGATGAGCAAAGGTGACAGTGCCGACTTCGCTGAAGGTTGGTATGACAAGATAAACAAAGCGGAGGCTGGAGTGCCAGTGCACTTTGCAGCATTGAAGGAGGACTTCCTTACTACATTCTATCCCGCTGACATGAAGACGCAGGCAAAAGAGAAGCTTGCTAAGCTCAGGATGAGCCGAGACCCTAAAGAGACTGGGTCATTCAGTACCTATGTGCAGCAATTCAAGACTGCGGCAGGCAAGTCCGGTTTCAAGACGGATGACTACGCCTTGGTGGAACTATTCATAAAGGGTCTTGATCCGAAGATCTCGACCATGGTAATCTCGCAGGCGGTAGTACCCGAGACACTAACCGCATGGGTCAAGGATGCCTCTAAGTTCCATGGGCATCTCCTTCGCATCCGAGGACTGGGGAGTGGAAGTAGAGATGACGGAAACGTATCTCGAAAGTCCCCCCGGGATCCTTTCGCCATGGATGTCGACGCCATACAACTCACCCTGATCGAGAGAGCGAGGCACATCAGAGAAAATAGGTGCTTCGTATGTCACAAACAGGGATGTTCTACTAGGAATCATCCGCGAACCAGTGGAGGAAGGCCTCCTAAACAACAGTACACCCTGCGACCGGGAAAAGCGCAGATGTGCACCGCTGAGGCTCCTATGCCTCCACCATACGCCGCAGGATCTAACTCTCAGCTTGCTCAATACGTTGAGAAGCTGAAGAACCAAGGGAAGTCACAGGAAGAGGTACTTTGGGTCCTCGAGGCCTGCTTCGACAAGGATCAAGGAGAGATCTCTGAGCCGGAAGAAGAACCTGCCCAAGTCTCTGCCCTTGAAGTAAAGGTTCAGGAAGCCGCCGCTCCTGAACAGGATTTTTAGTTAGGAGGAAAGACAAGTCGACGTCTTCGCCTCCTTCTCATAGACTTGCTCATGTAACTGTAACAAGTACTCAGGCCAAATCCCTACTCATTGCCGTTTCTCTCACAAGGCCTGAGGGAGCAGTCTTCGTCGACACCACCGCTCTCATTGACTGTGGAGCAACCGGGAACTTCGTGGATAGAGACCACGCTAAGCGGAACGGATACCCGCTTATAAAACTCAAAACTCCGATATGAGCCTATAATGTGGATGGCTCCCCGAACCAGGCCGGGATCATTCGACACAAGACCCGCCTTACCATCAGAATCGCAGGAACAACGGAGGAACAGGAATTCCTTGTCCTTAACTGCGGAAAAGAAAATGTGATCCTCGGAATGCCGTGGCTCCGAGAACTAAATCCAAAGATCAACTGGGCAACTGGGAAAGTGACAATTCCTTCCCTACCCGCCTACGACCCCATCCCCATGCAACGCACCTGCCGATACGCATTCGCTCGTCTCCGCAAGCTAAACAACTCCTTGCCGATTCAACGAGCCAAGAAGTTCGCCGCCGCTAGGAGAAAGACCATAGAGCCGGACGAAACCCAGTACCTCCTGCGCTATCTTGGCTTGGACCCTGATAACAAGGTAGCACAATGGTGGGAAGAGCGGTATTCCCCTTTGCCACCCACCATTCATGTGCGGAAGATGACAATTGCCACCGAAATCGCTCAACACTTCGCAAAGCCCGAGGTAAAACTCCCCCCTCAATACAAGTCGTTCGCCGACGTCTTCACCGAACCCAAGGACGGTGTCCTACCGCCGTCACGACCCTTTGACCATGCCATCGAACTCGGACTGGAGTTCATCCCAAAGATCGCAAAAACCTACCCGCTGAACCCTGCTGAACAGAAAGCGTGTAAAGATTTTATCGATGAACACCTAAAGAGTGGGAAGATCTCCCCCTCCAAATCTCCCCAAGCCTCCCCTTTCTTCTTCGTGTCAAAGAAAGACGGTTCCCTTCGTCCGTGTCAAGACTATCGATACTTGAACTCCCACACCACGAAGAACGCGTACCCACTCCCACGGATCCAGGATCTCACCGACAAGCTGAAGGGATCTAAGATTTTCACCAAGTTCAACATCTGATGGGGCTACAACAACGTCCTCATCAAACCAGAAGACCAATGGAAGGCCACTTTCATCACCCCTTTTGGGCTCTTCGAACCCAATGTTATGTTCTTCGGGCTGTGCGGATCCCCCCCCACGTTCCAAGCCCTGATGAACCACATCTTCGCCGACTGTATCGCCGAGGGTTGGCTGATCGTGTATATGGACGACATCCTTATTCACTCTACCAACCAGAAGGACCACGAGGTCTGAACAGCCAAGGTCCTGGAACGTCTCCGAGACAACGACATGCATCTCAAGCTCTCTAAGTGCACGTTCGATGCTCGGGAGGTTGAATACCTGGGAATGATTCTCTCCAAAGATCGGATGGCTCTAGACCCAGTAAAGCTCCAGGCCATTAACGAATGGCAATCCCCCAAATCTGTCAAAGCTGTCCGATCGTTTATCGGATTCTGTAACTTCTACCGGAAGTTTATCCCTGATTTCTGTCAAATCCGGAAGCAAGTCCGACATCTCCGAGCTAGTCTGGGCACTCCTGTCCGAGTCCGGAGATCTCAGCCAGTAGGACTTCACTCGGAGTTGACATCGGAGCTACAGGACTTCACTCCAGAGCTTCAGACTTTCTTCTATATCCTTTTGGGGATCGCTTAGAGTCATACAAGCGCATCTCCGCCCATTAGTATAAAGTCTCTGAGTCTTTTTCAAACTCCTCAGTCATCAGCAAACCACAATGGTCTGTAGAGTGCTGGACAGGACTGTATAGTTTCATAGCTCTCCAGCTAGGTCCAGGCTGGACAGTGCTATGGAGTGCTGGCCAGCAACCCAGTTGCTATGGGTTGCTATGGACTACTATGGCTTTATGACTCTATGGAGCTGGGGAACTATGGGTTGCTATGGATTGCTATGGATTGCTATGGAACCTGGTACCTAGCTATGGAGAACTATGGGTTGCTATGGAACCCTGTAACTCTATAGGGATATATGAATGTCTATAGGCATAGAACATTTCTATGGATATTCATCAATAGGATTCACAATTAAAATTCATAACACAAATTGATTAAAATGTATGCTAAATACAAGTTCTATACTATACTGTAAACTAACTGTTAACTACTGTGATCAAGAACTTACCATCCTAGTCTGCAAAGACAACACATATTCAGCAACCATTCAGTATTAGAGTCAATAAACTTACCAAGACCAACTTTATTGCATAGTCTGCAGAAACAACACATATTCAGCAACCATTGGTATTAAAGTCAATGAACTTACCAAGACCAATAGTCTAAAAAGAACACAGTATCTATGAAAATACAACAAAAAAGAACCAAGTTAGTAAGTAACAGTAAGCCATATTGGCAGGAGTCACACTTACTTTGTGATAAGATAAGGTAATGAGTGGTGATGAATGATGATAAGTGGTGATAAGTGGTGAGTGGTGGGTGATGGGTGGTGGGTGAATAAAATGAGATGGTAATGGTAGAGGAAAGAAAGAGTGTGGGAAATAAAATTGAAGAATGCTGGGTTTAAATACCTGGAGGGTGCTGACTTTGAATTTCAAGTTGATGTAAGCAACAAAAATCATGTGATCAACACACAACACAAATTAGGCAAATGATATAAGCAACACAACACAAATTTTTCTAAGTCCTTCTGCTACATTGCTTTATATATTTTACTACACTTTGTTGCTATACACTGCTCACTACACTTTGAAACATGACCAGGCACACAGTTGTCACTAATTCTAATTCAGATTCTAATTCTAATCCCAACTAATACTAGTCCTGGTTCTTGTTACGATACGGATGTGGCGTGTCTTTTTCTTTCCTTTCTCGTCTTTGACTCGTCATGACTCATATCCATGCCGGCCCTAGATTCTTATCGACGACGCGTCCCTTTCCTCCGCAGGCCTGTTGCTGCGCACCCACGATTGTTTCTCTTTTCGTCATCATACGATTCTCTCTCTTTTTCCCATTGGCTCTTATGTCGTACGACTCCTCTCCTCTTTTCTGATTTGCTCCTCATGATCGTTCCACTTTCCTCATTCGTCGTTGTACCATACACGGACTTGGTCCGTGCGCCATTCCCAACCCTATAAAGGGGTAGTAGCTGTACTTGTATTTCCCTAAGCTAGTTCTACGCAATTCACCGTTGCTTGACACTAGTCCAGGCCTAGGGTTAGGTTTGAGTATCTCTTCGCTCTGCATCATCAAGGTTGACTTCGCTCTCGCTTCATCGTCCCACTTCGCACACGGTTGCACAGTAGTCTAGGTCGTCGTTTGCGCACATCTGCGCCCCTCTTCACTAGTTCACGATCGGTAGCATAACAGTTCTCATTGTCACTAATTCTATTTTTTTTATCACCAATCCTTATCCTTATCCTCATTCTTTTTGTCACCAATCCTTATTCTTATCCTAATCTTTTTGTTACCAATCCTCATCCTTATCCCAATCATTTTTGTCAACAACCCTCATTCTCATTCTCATTCTCATTCTCATTCTCATCCTAATCTTTTTTGTCATCAATGCTTATGCTTATGTTTATGCTTGTTCTTATTCTTATTCTAATAGGATTAATAATGACAAGGATCAGATTAGGAAATAAGAATTAGTATTAGCAATGATTAGAATAGCAATTTAGAATTAGTGATTATAATAATTATGGTTAGACTTGATTAGGAATATTGGTATAGGTTAGGAATATTGGAAAAGCATTGGTTAGCTTGGGTTAGACATTGCTATAGAGCTATGAAACTATGAATTGCTATGGAAGTTATGTGCTTGGGTGCTATAGAGCTATAAAGCTAGGAAACTGTGAGTTGCTATGGATTGCTATGGACTATTCCCAATTTAGGTTATTGACACTGCCACATTGCTATGAAGCTATGGTGCTGTGAGCTACTTTGGGTTGCTATGGGTTGCTATGGTTGTGAATCAGGGTTTTGTGGTTTGCTGATGGTTGTCTTGCACCTCCTTGGGCAGCAGCTGAGGTGAGCACCATTTTACTTACGGTATTTTATTATCTCTAATTCATGTAGTGGGCATCCCTGCCCCTTACTTAGGTGAATACAGTTGTCTTGCACCTCCTTGGGCAGCAGCTGAGTGGGCATCCCTGCCCCTTACTTAGCTTGACAATTTCTCCCTCATCGCCCGTCCCCTCCACGACCTTACGAAGAAGGGCGCTGCCTGGGAATGGACCGACGAATGCAACACCGCGTTTGGTCTCCTCAAAGCGGCCTTCTTAAAGAAGCCTCAGGCTGTCCTCACCCTGCCCGACGTCACTAAACCCTTCACCGTCATGACTGATGCTTCCCTCACTGCATCGGGCAGTGTCCTCATGCAAGCCGATGGCAACGGGGATCTCCACCCCTGCGCCTACTTTTCCCGCACCTTCTCCCCAGCGGAGCAGAACTACGATATCTACGATCGTGAGCTCCTCGCTGTGATGCACGCCCTCGAGGAGTGGCATCAATACCTCCGTGGCACCGGCCACCCCATCACCATGCTCACCGACCACAAGAACCTCACGTTCTTCCACTCCCCCCAGAAGCTCTCTCGACGACAAGCTCGCTGGAAGATGTACCTCCAGGACTTCGACCTGACCTTCTCCCACCTTCCCGGGACTGCTATGGGACCAGCGGATGCCCTCTCCCAGAAAGATGACGTAGATTTTTCGTGCGATAACGCTGACGTCACTCTTCTCCCGGATAACCTTTTTGTCCGTGCCCTTGATGCCAACATCCTCCGTGACCTCCGTGTTTCTTCCGCCTCCGACCCCGTTGTCGAGCGTGCCCTCCGTTCCATGGCTGCCGAGCAAACCCCCATCCAGCGTGACTCCCCGGCCAACTGGTCTTTCCACGACGACTGCCTTTACTACAAGGGTCGTCTCTACGTACCCGAGTCTGGCCGACTCTCCCTTGTCCGGCACACCCATGAGTCTCCCCACGGCGGCCATGGCGGTGTTTTCTGTACCCAGAACCTTCTCGCCCAGGACTACTGGTGGCCCGGTATGAACGCTTTTGTCCGCTGTTTCGTTGGTGGCTGTGCCATTTGCCAGTCTGCCAAGGTCAACACCCACCCCACGGTGCCGCCCCTCACTCCGCTCACCTCCTCCGCGACCCACCCCTTCCAACAAATCTCCGTAGACCTCATCACTTCCCTCCCACCGTCCGCGGGCTTCAACTCTGTCATGGTCGTGGTCGACCATGGGCTTACGAAGGGGGTAATTTACATCCCTTGCTCTAAAAACATTGATGCCACCGGTGTGGCCGCTCTCTTTTTCCAACACGTGTTCCCCAGATTCGGCCTCCACGACCGATGTATCTCCGATCGCGGCCCCCAGTTCGCATCCGCTTTCGCCCTTGAACTCGCCAGACTGCTGAAGTATGACCTCGCCCTCTCCTCCGCCTACCACCCTCAAACCGACGGCGAGATCGAACGAGTTAACCAGGAACTTGAGACCTATCTCCGCATCTTCTGCGCAGGCAACCAACACTCCTGGTCGACCCTCCTCCCAATGGTGGAATTCTCTGGCACAACTCCGCAGTCCATTCGTCCACTGGAAGATCTCCCTTCTCCCTGATGATGGGTTTTGAACCCCGCTCTTATCCACCAATCAGCAAAACCTTTGTCCCTGCCCTGGAAAAGCGCCTTTCGGATCTCACGGAAGCCCGTCTCAAAGCTTTGGCCGCCCACGAAAAGGCCACCCGAATGATGAAGGAACGAGTCACCGCCCGCTTCGTACCTTGGAAGGTCGGAGACAAAGTGTGGCTAGAAGGAAAGAACCTTCGCCTCAATTACCCCTCCAAGAAGCTCAGACCCAAACGAGAAGGTCCCTTCGAAATCGAACAAGTTCTCTCCCCTGTCTCGTATCGCCTTCGTCTTCCCGCCACCTGGAAGATCCACAATGTCTTCCACACTTCCCTCTTATCCTCCTATCGTGAAACCGCGGAACACGGACCGAACTTCGTTGATCCACCCCCTGACCTTATCAACGGCGAAGAAGAATACGAGATCGCCGAGATCCTCGCCCACTGTGGATCTAAAACGCGGCGGCAATACCTTATCTCGTGGAAGGGATACTCGGCCGCCGAGAACACTTGGGAAACCGAAGCAAATCTCACGCATGCACAGCACATTTTAAAGGAGTACTGGGAACGAAACTCCTCCAACTAGCCATGCAGTTCTCCCTCGACTTCTCCACCACCGAGATGCTGTTCATCATCGCCACCGCCTTTCTCTACTATCTGTTTCGTCTCGCACCTCCTATCCGACCCATCATCCTCCGTGTCGCCAACACGGAAATCGCCCTCATCCCGCCGACGTCCATCTGCACCCCCACCTACCACTATGAGTCGGGACAAGCCGACTCCTGGGCTGCTCCTGACGCCTGGGATAACAATCAAAGTGGAGATTGGAGTTGACTGCACCGCTTTAAACGGCCCATTTATATCCTTCTCCCTTGTCGTCCTCCCCTCTCTCCGCAACCCCCACCATCTCCACCATG
>QFES01000628.1:0-33724 GCA_003316375.1 Tylopilus plumbeoviolaceoides
ATGAAGGGCTGGTCGTCAGCAGCAGCAAACACGCGGATGTGCGTGCCATCGATGGCACCAATACAACCGCGGAAAAAGCGGAACTGTGGGTCATCGATGATGATAGGTGAGATTGGGGTATTTGTTGTTGGGAATTTGACCTGTGAAGGATAGAACAGCGCTTGGGCAAAAAAATATAGCATTCGTTTAAAGTATCTTGTAAGAATGGTCTAGTTAGATAATATGGAGACCTCACACATCTATTCATACCCACTTGTTGATTGTACTGGGTGAGTGTTGAAATCTCTCGGCGACATGCCGAGACGACAACCCTGTCACACATGTATACAGGAAGATTCCCAGTTGCTCTTCTACAGACAGTCCATTCCTCGAGCGTGTGACACCATGGTACATCAGTACTTGAACTAAGTGATTGAACACACCATGTCCAACTCCTAGACATGTACGTATACGATCCGGATGTCCATTTAAGAGTTCTAACATCCACCCTTCTCCTGTCAAGATCGATGTGTGATAAGGGATTCGAGCGGTAGGCGTTAGGAATAGTGTGTTGTAATAGTACGCTACCTGAGCGACTATGAGTGACAAGAGGGCAATGAGGCGGCGACGGCGTTCTGGGTCCTGCTGAGCTTCGAGGTCCATGGTAGCGTTATCGATGGTAGGCGGCCAGTGTGATCCGGACAATCCCATAGTGGCAGTGAGTCACGCTGGCAGTCGCACGTGACAGCACATGACACGAAACCGAAAGTTGGACTTCACATTTTCATTGCTCGAACATGACCTTGGTTTCGTGTACATTCTCATGCACATGCCACTGGTACCTGTGTTTGAACAGCGAATGGTCAAATAGCTCATGCTACAATGCTGGTTGTGCACGTCTTGAGCATCCCGTCTCAGAATTGCTCTTCCATGCATTATATCATGAACTATTTAGTGACTTTACCTGCGGGTGCGACTGTAATTACGATGTTATATGACAGTTGTGGACAGAATGGGTCGCTCTCTTGCGCGCCATCGACTCCGAGTCACTGCCTGGTACTATATCCAGCCAATTGCAGATCGTTGGGTCAGTTCAGGCGCTCGCTGTTCACGTGTTGATGTTCGGCTGACTCTACTCAGCTTTGAGAGTCGCCCATTGGAGTGCCACGCTGAATTGGCGAGACCGTACATAATGGGCTTGCTATCACCGCGTGTTCACCTTTTTGTCCACCATCCCACGTCCAAAAATCCACCCGCATCTCCCTTTCCAGCGCTCTCTTAGACATATGAATCAGGCTCAGACTCGTCTCAACCAACTCAACAAACATTTTCACGATGTTTTGCATGGCAGAGCTGTAGTGGACCCTCGCACCTTTCGACACTTCCTCCAGGCCATCTGCGCCCAGGAGGACACCGCAACATGTGTCGACCAACTTATCTTGAACAAACCCGGAGTACCGTCCATCCAAAATGCTATGCGCTTCGACCTTTCTCTCCCGTTCTTCAATGGCCTCGCCACAGACACGCTCGAGTATCTGCTCCATGCCGCAGACCTCGGTGGAGGTGTGCTAGATCATATCCTTGTCGCTATCGTCGATCCTCCTATTTTTTGGTCGGCATTTGCGCAGGGATTTCAGGATGGAGCGTTGGTGGACAAAGCTCAGCTCGTCTTCGCAAAACTTCTGGATAGGCTAATTGCCCTCAAGGACAAGGATGCCACCCCGTATAGAGATCTCGCCTCAAAGTCATCCATTATCAACAAGCTCCTCGAATCCCCGCAGCACGAAGTGCGTGAAGTCGCACATCATATCAAGCATATCCTCGATGCCTTCGCTTCTGGCGATGCCTCGAGTGGTCCAAGTAGCCCTGGAGGTCGCCACGACAATGACTTCCCATGTTTTCGGGATATCGCTATTCTACCTACCGCAGACGAAATTCTCAGCACCCAACCCCCTTTCATCAGACCGGCCACCGTCTTGGATGATCCAGAAACATCCGAGGCTCGCGTCGCGGATTATCTGGACAATATGTTTCGCATGCTCAGGGAAGACATGATTTATGACATGCGAGAAGAACTACAAATCGTGCTGAAGAAAAAACCTGGAAAGCATCGTGGGATGCATATTAGCGGCCCCTCCATGGTCGATGTTTACATCGGTTCGCAGGATAAAGGAACCTGTTGGGGTCTCGTCCTTCAATGTCATCATGACTTCCCTCAGCTTCAAGGGATAAAGGAGGTCGACGATAGGAAAAAGTTTCTTTTAGATGATCCTGCTGGGTTCAAGATTCTCCGAAACCAGTCACTCGCTTGTCTCATCGCAGATAAAGACATCGTTTGTTTCGCGTCTGTTTTTCGAGTGGAGGATTTACTCGCTAAGAAGTCTCCCGAGATCGTCCTACAGCTGGATGGTGAAGCAAGCACCTCCAAGGCCCTCCTTCGCTTAAGCATCGCCAAACACACAGAGCTACTTCAGATCGATACGGCCTTATTTGCTTACGAACCTGTTCTCAAGGCACTCAAGAACACGCAACTCGTCCCTTTGTCAGAAGAGTTGTTGTTCTGGAACGAGGGACAGGTGATTCGATCACCGTCTATGCAGGTTGACCCACTGGTGCACGCCCTCTCCCGGAATCCATCCACAGATCTTCAGTCTATCCTGACGATCTTGAAGTTGGTCAAACTCGACGCGTCTCAAGCGGAGTCTCTGCTGGCTGGGTTATCCCAGCGCGTAGCATTGATCCAAGGCCCACCGGGTGTGTCCTTTTCACCCACCTGACTGTCGGTCCTCACAGGTGTTGCTTCTCAGGTACCGGGAAATCGTTCATCGGTGTGCTGCTCGCTAAAGCGATCCATGATCATACGTCACAAGCTATTCTCATTGTATGTTATACGAATCATGCCCTTGACCAGTTCCTCGAGGATCTTATCGACATTGGCATTGCTCACGAGTCGATTGTTCGCATCGGTGGGCGCGTGAGCGCAAGCGTGCAACACCTCTCATTACAGTCCCAGGAACGCACGAAATATCCACGTTCTAGAGCGGAGTGGACTCTCATCGAGCACGCAAAGACCAGGTCTGGTTATCTTGTGGGGCGTTTACAGAACTCCTTCCAAGCGCTCGCACATGCAGACAAAAAGATCTCACTCGACGATATCCTTACCTACATAGAGTTCAAGGACCCTGATTTTTGGGAAGCGTTCCAAGTTCCCCTGTCCCCTGATGGATCGCAGATTGTGGGCAAGAAAGGAAAACCTTTACAGCAGGACTATCTTCTGTGGCTGTGGTCTAATGGCTGGGACGCTGGTGTACTCAAGAATAGCCCTCATGTAGTACTCAGTGCGTCCTGAATTTGGAACATGGACTTCCCCTCTCGTCAAGCATATCTGGCCAAGTGGAAGGAAGAGATCGTCAAGGGTCTCGTTCAAGACATGTGCAACGTCGGTAGGGATTACAATAGCGCCCAAGAAGAGCTGAGTCGTAGGTTCGGTGACTCTACGGTGGCGCTCTTGAAGCAAAAAAGGATCATTGGCTGCATGACTACCGGTGCGGCAAAGTATGCTGTAAATATTGCCGGGGTCAGTCCGGATGTGTTGCTGGTCGAAGAAGCCGGTGAAATCCTGGAGAGTCATGTCCTCACTGCGTTGAGTGAACAAACGAAGCAGATGATCCTCATAGGTGATCACAAGTATGTGCAAGTTTCGCGTAGCATCATTATATCGTACTTTTATTCATACCTATTCCAGGCAGCTTCGTCCGAAGGTCAACAACTACCAGTTGACGGTCGAGAAAGGGGAAGGGTTTGACCTTAATAGGTCGCTCTTCGAACGCCTCATATTGAAAGACTTTCCTCATCAAACGCTGTCGACGCAGCATCACACGCGGCCCGAGATCTCCGCCTTCATCCGGGAGCTTACCTATCCCGAGCTCATCGACCACCCGAGTACACTAAGCCGGCCCGATATCCGCGGTGTTCGATCGAACATAATCTTCATCAACCATGCTCATCCTGAGGACGAGGAGACGCGGGTCACAGACTGCAGAGACACAGGGTCCACATCGTCGAAGCAAAATACGTACGAGGCCGAGATGGTGCTCAAGATCATACGTTACCTCAAGCAGCAAGGATACAAGAGCTCAGACATGGTCATCCTCACCCCATACTTGGGTCAACTATTCAAGCTTTGGGCTGCGCTACAGAATGACCATGACCCCGTCTTGAATGACTTGGATGCAAACGATTTGCAAAAGGCAGGGATATTGAACCAAACTGGATCGGTTGCTACCAGGGCGCACCAGCAAGGCATACGTTGGCGACAATTGGTAAGATGCCATGTAGTAGAGCGGTTGGTATATCTGATCAGTTTTACAGACAACTACCAGGGAGAAGAGAGTAATATCGTCATCGCCAGCTTGACTCGGTCGAATCCAAACAATAGCATCGGATTCATGGATTCCCCGGAGCGTCTCAATGTCCTTCTCTCCCATGCTCGGGATGGACTTATTCTGATTGGTAATTCGCACACGTTCCTCAAATCCAAGAGAGGCGCTGCTCTCTGGGAAAAGTTCTTCTCGATGCTGGACAAGGGAAAGTATGTCTACGACAGCTTTCCGATTCGGTGTGAGAAACATCCCTCGAGGACGGCGACCCTCTCGCAGTCTGAAGAGTTTGACTACCAAGCCCCCGACGGCGGTTGTACTGAACCATGGTACGTCTTAATCGGGTGCTTCGCTCTAATGGTCCGCCAGTTTGTTCACTGTTTGACCAGCGGCGCAATGTTGAAATGTGGGGTCCATGCTTGCCTGAAGAAGTGTCACCCCTTGCGATCAGCTCCAGGTCAACCTGACGTACATACCACCATACAGTGTATGCACAAGCTTCAAGAAAAGTGTCCTGCTGACATCCATACGATATCTTGGAAATGTCATCAGGGACGACCGGCAGTCTGTCCAGCATGCGATCGTTTGCAAAAGCGTCTGGAGAAGCAGGCTGCGCTAGATATCAAAGCTCAAGAGGAACGTGACAAGGCAAAACGCGAGTACGACATGAAGATGATGGAACTTGATGCGAAGTTACAATACCAGCAAGAGGCGCTCAACGACATCCAGGCACAAAAGGATAGGGAGAACGAAATAAAGCAGAGGGAGAAGGCGATTGAAGACGTGAAGCAAAAGATCCGTGATGCCGAGAACGCGGCGAAGCAGGCGGCTGCAAAGGCCAAGGAAGCGTCTCAGAATCCATCTCAGCCTGGTCCTGCGCCAACCACTTCCAATGTGCCTCCACCACCTCGTCCCACGTTCCCGTCGCCGGCGAGAGATAAGTGGGAGAATCAAAAGCGCGTGGACAGGGAAACGAACGATGCCATCGACAAGATCATGGATATGACCGGTCTCGAACAAGTAAAGGAAAAGATCTTGCGGATCAAGGGCAGTCTAGACACGATGCGTCGTCAAGGTGTTCCTATCGATAAGGAACGCAACAATCTTGTCTTGCTTGGAAATCCAGGGACAGGTGAGGTGCATCGCAATGTCGGAGGAGGTGGGGGCTAATTCGATGGTCTAGGTAAAACGACAGTTGCGAGGCTTTATGCCCAGTTCCTCGAATCTATCAAGGCCTTACCGGGGAATGCGTTCCTGGAGACAACAGGTTCCAAACTATCTTTCGAAGGTGTGCAGGGTACGCAAAAGATGATTGATGACGCATTGAAGGCCGGCAGGGGTGCCATCTTCATCGACAAGGCCTACCAGCTCGTCAGTGAGCACGATCAGTCTGGAAGACAAGTCTTGGATTTCCTCCTCGCAGAGATGGAAAACAGAGTCGGCACGCTCGTGTTCATCCTTGCGGGGTACAGCAAACACTGGCAGATGGAGAAGTTTTTCGAACACAACCCGGGTTTGCCCAGTCGAGTGCCCCATCAACTTACATTCGCGGACTACACTGATCAAGAGTTGCTGGCAATGTTTGAAGACCTCGTGCACAAGCGCTACAAAGGGAAGATGAAGGTCGAGGAGGGTGTGAGTGGATTGTATGCTCGCATCGCCGTCAGGCGACTAGGTCGCGGGAGGGGCAGACCTGGCTTCGGAAACGCCCGTGCATTACAAAATCTGTTCGCCAAAATCCGTGAACGCCAGGCTGAACGAGTGGAGAAAGAGCGGCGTGGAGGGAAGCAGGTGGACGACTTCCTCCTCACCAAGGAGCCTAAGGACCTGATAGGCCCCGATCCGTCCCAAGTCCTGCCCAACAGCAAGCCTTGGGGGAAGCTTCAGGGCCTCATCGGGTTGGAGTCTGTCAAAGACGCTGTTCGCAACTTTTTCGCACTCTTGGAGACGAATTATCAGCGAGAGTTGGCGGAAAAAAGGCCGGTCGAGTTTTCTCTTAACAGAGTCTTTCTAGGTTCACCGGGAACTGGGAAGATGACAGTAGCCAAGTTATATGGCCAGATACTGGCGGACCTCGGCATGCTGAGCAATGGAGAAGGTGAGGTGATGCATTCTTGCCATGTCATATTGGGGACTGAGACGGCGTCCGGTCAGTGGTGGTAAAAAATCCGGCAGACTTTGTCGGCTCGCATCTTGGAGAAGCAGAAAAGAACACCAAGTCGATCCTCGAGAGTACCCAGGGCAAGGTGCTCGTCATTGACGAGGTTGGTTACATCGTATCATGGTAATCGGCCATATATCTAACAAGCGCCTAGGCGTACATGTTGTATGGCGGCAAGGGCGTGACAGACCCTTACAAGACCTCGGTCATCGACACCATGGTGGCTGAGATCCAGAGTGTTCCGGGTGAAGATAGATGTGTCCTGCTTCTTGGATACAAAGACCAGATGGAGGAGATGTTCCAGGTAACGTCGCTGCCAGTGTATGTCTTGACTATACGAAATTTGACACCCAGCCTTCAGAATGTCAACCCCGGACTTGCTCGGCGATTTGCGATTGAGAACGCTTTCAGCTTTGACGACTTCACGGAACCCCAGCTCATGCAGGTGTTGGATTACAAGCTCAAAAACCAAGACTTGTCTGCCACCGATGAGGCCAAGGAAGTAGCACGCGAGCTGCTCAGTCGAATGAAAACACGCCCCAACTTTGGTAATGCTGGTGAGGTCGAGAATTTGTTGGGTCAGGCCAAAGCGCGTTATCAAAAGCGAATGGCGTCAGTTCCCGCTGCCCAACGGATGGACGTGGTGTTCGAGCCACAAGATATCGACCCCGATTACAAGCGGGGTGAGAACACGTCTGCAAACCTTGCAAAACTGTTCTCAGATGTCATGGGCTGCGATGAAGTCATACAGAAACTCGAGTCTTACCAAAAGATCGCCAAGACTATGAAAGAAAATGGGCTCGATATGCGTAACGAGATCCCAAGCAACTTTGTCTTCAAGGGACCACCAGGTACATCGTGGTTAGTCGGGGATCCGCAGTTACTCATGCAGCGATAGGTACGGGAAAGACGACGACGGCCCGGAAGCTTGGTCAAGTGTACTACGACATGGGTTTTCTGGCCTCCAAAGAAGTGGTTGAATGTTCTGCAACCGACCTCGTTGGCCAGTACGTGGGGCAAACAGGGCCTAAAACAAAGGGAGTGTTCGAAAAGGCGCTCGGGAAGGTTCTCTTCATTGACGAGGCTTACCGACTGGCTGAAGGCCACTTTGTGAAAGAAGTGATGGACAAGATCGTGGGGTTGATGACCCACGAACGCTTCAAGAACAAGCTTGTCATCATCCTGGCTGGGTATGACCACCAGATGAATGAGCTGCTGGCAGTCAATCCTGGCCTCTCCAGTCGTTTCCCTGACGAGATCCTTTTCAAGAATATGGCCCCGGAGCCATGTCTGGAGCTCCTCGACAAGGACCTGCGTAAAAATTGAATCGTCGTTCCTGAGCTGGGCGACAACTTGAAGAGCACCCCCGCGTACGTCGAGATGCAAGACATCATCTCTCAATTGTCCGCACTTCCATCCTGGGGCAATGCACGAGATGTAAAGACGCTCGGGAAGAGGTTGACTCAGATGGCCTTTGCTAACTGTAATGGGGGCTCGCCGTCGCTCTCGGCGGAGGAGGCTCTGAGTGCCATGAGGCTGAGGGCCATCATCATGTTACAGGATCAACTCAACCGGCAAAACATAGCCCGAGCCGCACCATCCTCCGGCCACATGCCAATGGCAAGCATGGACGGCCCAGCTCCACCACCCCCTTCGATGTCCACATCTACAAGCCAGGCGACGAAACAGGCTCCTCCACCTCCGCCCAAGAAACCGAAGACCCAGCAGCCAGACTCATCAAGCAGACAGAAATCAAAATGCCCCCCACCTGCCAAATCAGGGACCGAGGAGCAGTCTCCGACCCGTCCGGTTGCACGGCGGGATCCCGGCGTTTCTGACGCTATCTGGAATCAACTTCAAGTCGATATCGCTGCCGAGGAAGCAGCGAAACGGCAAGCTGCGGAAGAAGAGCGTCGTCTTGAGCAAGAGCTCCAGAAGGCCGAGAAGGAGAAACAAAGGGCCCAACAATGAGCAGCAGTGCTGAAGCGTGCTATGGCCGCGGCCAAGGACAACGTGGAGAAGCAACGTGAGATTGAGCGTCAGCTCGAAGAAGCACGGCGCCGTGCAGAGGAGGTCAAGGCTGCGAGGGAAAGGGCTGCTGCTGCGTTGAAAAAGAAACAGCAAGAGGAGGAAGAAAAGAAGCGCAAGGAACAGCAGATACAGTTCAAGCTTCAACAGATAGGGGTTTGTCCTGTGGGATATCAATGGATAAGAGAGAGCAATGGGTATAGATGCGCAGGGGGTTCGCATTTCGTCACGCATGGACAGCTCGGGATGTGAAAGTCACTGTAGACCTGTCGATTATCACGATCTCAGGTTTGGGCAATACGACTCGGAAGATGGTTTCACTGGATATGCCACATGGCAATGCCCCCCAACCCAGTTGAGGTTTATGGCGAATGCATTCTAGATACAAAATTCATGTCATACGCGCTAGGCTGCATGACCAATCCACGTCCGAGTTATCATCCCTTCTCCCACTCAATGATGAGATCACAAATCGATGTCGTCAACACCCGACAGTGCCGTTGGCAGCAAACCAAGGGCGTGACCGCACAACGCAGCGAGGCGCAGTGGCATCGAACAGATGTTGCGCGAAACAAGCAAATAACAACAAATATATACGTAAATGTTTGTCATTTAGCGGCGATTAAATTCTATAATCCCGCGAACTCGACTCTCCGTCAAGAACAACTTGAACCTTGACTCGGACTCGGACTCGGATAAAATGCCTGGTCATACCGACTGTACGGATGGTTGGTCGAGATGTCCTTCTTTTCGTTCTCTGCCGTCGCAGAGGAGAAAGCTTGATGAGACTCCACTTTCAACTCCGCGTGCTTGCCAGTACGTCGATGACAAGGAGAAAGTACTTTGAATCATTGACATGGTCGACTTCGTCAAACGTCGGTGGTCGAATACGAGCATGGCGACCGCATCCAAGCTTGTGGTGCAACGGAACATTTGGACACCCGCACGCTCGCTGAGAATCCAGCCACGTCGAAGCTGTTGAGTTCTCGCCAGTCCATTTGTTCCCAAATGCATACAGCGAAGATCCTCGCTGTGAGTCCCGGCTGTCACCGAGGGTCCACTGTGGGCGTCCGGAAGCACCGCCTCTGCAGCATGGCTACTCCATAATAGGTCCAGTTTCAACCTTCGAACGGTGCGTGTTTCTTTCCTTCTTTCTTCCTCCTGATATTTCCTAACTCACTAACAGACTCCCCGTATGGATCGCACTCAGCAGCTCAGAAAACGTTTTCGCGATATACTCAGCGGGTCCACGGACGTCGAACGCCACAAAGCCCTCTTCCTTGAAGGCCTTTCTCTGCAAGATGATCCAGCGGAATGCGTCAATAGCATAGTCACGAGCAGCCACGGGCTTTCGGCAGTCCAACAAGCCATGCGTCACGACCTGAGCACCAAGTTCATGAATGGGCTTGGTTCCACCGTAATCGGCTATCTCCTTCGTGCCAAAGAACTCGGAGATGTTCTCGATACCGTCCTTCTCCATATTCTCGACCCTCCCATCTTCTGGAGCAAGTTCTGCGAGGAATTTGAAAAAGGGAATCTAGACAAGGCCGCAGAAGTCGTGTTCGCTCAGCTCCTTGCTTATCTCCTCCGGATGGACAACAAGGATACTTCTCGCTACCGTGACCGCGCAAAGCAACCTTCCATCCTCGATAGGCTCTTGAACTCTGATCAACCCGAAGTCAAGGCTGCTGCCATCCTCATTAAAGAGATCGTCTCCACCGCCTCCCCCACATCCGCTGCCTCCACGCCGGAGGGTCCCGGTGGCCGTCATGATAATGACTTTATCAATTTTCGTGAAATCGCCATAGTTCCTACTTCAAACGAAATTCAATGCACCAAGAAGGCTTTCATCAGGCATGCGGCATTGCTTGACGATCCAAACGGCAAAGAGACTCGCATCGCAGACTACCTCGACAACACGTTCCGTCTTCTCAGAGAAGACATGTTGTACGAGCTGAAAGAGGAACTTCAGCCCATTCTAATCAAGAATAGCAAGAAGAGGGGGCCACGCGGGGCGGTTATAGAAGGGCTGAGCATCGTTGGGGTGCACACCGGTTCTAACGATCAGCGGAATCGGACTCGACACGGGATCGTGCTTCAATGCAGCGGAGAACTCAAGATATTCCACAACGTCAAGGATAGCGATCGGATGACCTTCCTGAAGAAGGATCCTCGTGGTTCAAAATTTCTCAGCCACCAATCCTTGGCGTGCCTTATCGTTGACGGCCAACTGCTGGCCCTGGGGACGATTCTGCGGGTGGAGGACTTACTGGTGAAGAAACCTCCCGCTGTGGTTATTCAAGTGTGCGGAGAGGCTAGCTTTGTCAAGACGCTTCTCAACCTTAACACCGCGAAGGAGGTGAAGCTCATTCAGACCAGCACTGCCATTTTTTCCTTCGAGCCCGTGCTCAAGGTACTCCAAACAATGAAAGTCGTTCCCCTGGCAGAGGAGATTCTGCTTTGGGAGAACGGAATACCCCTTCGTAGCCCGTCAACCACGGTCTCCACGCTCACCGTCCCCTTGGGCAGAAATCCAACCATGGATATCCAACCATATCTACACACTCCGACTTCTATCAGACTCGACAGCGCACAAGCTGACTCACTGCTTGCCGGTTTGAACCAAAGGGTCGCTCTGATACAAGGTCCTCCCGGTACGTTCATCCACTGGCAGTCGAGTTTCAAGGCTTTTGATGACTAGCCAATGCAGGCACCGGGAAGTCGTTCATTGGTGCTCTACTCGCCAAAGCTCTCCACGATTTTTCCGACCGGACAATTCTTGTGGTCTGCTTTACCAACCATGCGCTTGATCAATTTTTGGAAGACCTCTTGAAAATCGGCATTCCCGATTCAAATATCGCGCGCCTAGGAGGAGGCGCCAACGACGCTGTTTCTAAGCTTAGTCTTAGAAACCAATCAAAGGGGAAATATAACCGTTCAAGTGCCGAGTGGGCCGTCATCGACACATTGAAAGGCAGAACAGAGTTTTTGCGTGGGGAGCTTGAGACCAAGTTCGGGGCGTTTCTTGCATCTGGTGTATCGTCGAACGACCTGCTCACATACACCGAGTTCGATGACGAGGACTACTTTGATGCATTCCAAGTGCCCGAGTCCACGGATGGGATGGTTCGTGTGGGAAAGAAAGGGGAGACTGTGGACGCCACCTACCTCATCTCTCAGTGGTCCCAGGGCCGAGACGCCGGGATATTCAAAGACGAGCCCCATGTCCTGTCTGCCAAGACGATATGGTCCATGCCCAAGGCCCAACGCCAACAGAAGATATCGGAATGGAAATCGGCCATCGATCGTAGCCTCGTTAACGACACCTGGAAACTCGCGAGGGACTTTGACGAGTGTCAAGACCAGCTTTCACGCAAGTTTAGCGAGTCCGAGCTAGCGCTGCTCAAGCAAAAGCGGATCATTGGATGCACGACGACCGGAGCAGCAAAGTACACCGAAGATATCAAGGCAGCCTCACCTGGGGTTCTTCTCGTTGAGGAAGCAGGGGAGATTCTGGAGAGCCACGTCATCACTGCCCTTGGGAAGGACACAGACCACATGATTCTTATTGGGGATCACAAGTAGGTCATCGCTCTTACGTATGCTGAACCATTGACCGACGGTCGTTCGCAGGCAGCTCCGACCGAAAGTAAACAATTATGAATTGACGGTCGAGAAACATGAAGGATATGACCTAAACAGGTCTCTCTTCGAACGCCTTGTCCTCAAAGGCTTTCCCCACGTAACGCTTATAGCCCAGCATCGAATGCGTCCAGAGATTTCTGCCTTTATCCGCGAGCTAACCTACCCCGGGCTCACTGATGCACCAAAGACCCAAAACAGACCGAACATTCGTGGGATGCAGAAGAATGTCGTCTTTGTGGATCATGGTCAATACGAGGATGAAGACAAACGAGTTGGCGACCGTGGAGATGGCGGCTCGCAGACCTCGAAACGCAACCAATTCGAGGTAGACATGGTCATGAAGATCATTCACTACCTCGTGCAACAGGGTTACGGAAGCGAGAATCTGGTCATCCTGACGCCGTATTTGGGGCAATTATCTGCACTTCGCGAGGCGCTCAAAAAGGACGCTGAGGCAATCATGAACGACCTGGATGCGCGGGAACTTGCCCGTGCGGGGCTGTTGTCCTCACCGGCGCCCCATGGAAAAACTCAAAAAACTCGCATTCGACTCGCTACCATTGGTCTGCGTTATTTTCGTTTGTTCCCTAACAATCCGTTGACGATGCGTTTCCCAGACAATTATCAAGGCGAAGAGAGTGACATCGTAGTCGCAAGCTTGACAAGATCCAACTCTCATGGCGCAATTGGATTTATGAACTCTCCTGAGCGTCTCAATGTTTTGATATCTCGTGCGCGCAATGGCCTCATCCTGATCGGAAACTCCCATACGTTCAAAGCGTCTAAGACTGGTGGGGAGCTGTGGAGGAAGTTCTTCGATCTCTTGCAAAACGGTGGCTACATATACAATGGCTTTCCCATCAAGTGCGAACGGCATCCAACGATTAACGCCGTGGTCAAGTCGCCTGCCGAGTTCGAAGCCTCAGCGCCTGATGGCGGGTGCAATCAACAATGGTAAGCTACCCACGTGCCGCAATTCGCCTGAGTGTCCCACTTACGTTGTACAGTGGTTCACCACTTAGCTGTGGAATCCATGACTGTGCCAAAAAATGTCATCCGCTCCGACTGGGACCTGGTGAACCGGATATCCACAGCACGATGCCTTGCACCCACGTCCTTACCATGCAATGTCCAGCAAATCTTCACCAGATGAAATGGAAGTGCTCGCAGACTCGTCCGGACAAATGCGCGACGTGCGAGAAGGAGGCGAAACGCCTGGAAAAGCAGGCCAAGCTCGACCTCGAGGCTCAAGAGCGACGCGAGGCTGACAAACGTCAGCACGAGTTAGACATGACCGAGCTCGAAGCGCAGTTGCAATACGAGCGGGAGAAAGAGGCCGATATCCAAGCTGCCAAAGACAGGGAAGACGAGAGGAAGCAGAAGCTAAAGGAAATCGAGGACGCGCGAAAACGGGCAAAGATCGCTGCGAAGCAGGCTGGATCTCAGGGATCGACATCAGCGTCTGGAAACGCGAATTCGGGCCCACCTCAGTCTGCCTCGTCTACGTCGGGTCAACCTCAGGGCGGTGGAAACGATCCCTCTACGCAGCTGCAGAGTTCGGGGTCAGCTCCGTTACGTCCTTCGATGCCCTCGCCTGCTCGCGATAAGTGGGAGCACCAAAAGTCTGTCGATGGCATACTGAACGACGCCATCGACAAGATCATGGATCTAACAGGTCTCGAGGATGTCAAGGAGCAAATCTTGCGGATCAAGGCCAAGATCGACACCATGAAGCGCCAGCGAGTTGCACTGAACAAGGAACGGCTCAATCTCGTCTTGCTCGGCAATCCAGGAACAGGTCAGTTACGTTCGTCATGTTGATCATCCCTCTGACGTTATTCGGAGCAAGGCAAAACGACCGTCGCGCGGTTTTATGCCCAGTTCCTGGAATCCATTCAAGTCTTGCCTGGGGACGCGTTTTTGGAGACCACTGGATCAAAGCTGTCCTACGAAGGCGTCAAAGGTGCACAGGCACTGATCGACCAAGCGCTGGCAGTCGGTGGAGGAGCCATATTTATCGACGAAGCATACCAGCTTACGAGCGACAGTTCCGGCAAGCAAGTCCTCGATTTCCTGCTCGCCGAGATGGAGAATAGGGTAGGGACTCTCATCTTCATCCTCGCTGGATACAACAAAGAGATGGAGAAATTCTTTGAACATAACCCCGGTTTACCCTCTCGCGTTCCATACCGACTCCAGTTCGCCGACTACATGGACGCAGAGTTGATGACGATGCTCGAAGATTTGATTCTCAAGCGATACCAGGGCGGGATGACCATTGAGGATGGTATCCGTGGCCTGTACTGTCGCATGGCTGTCCGGCGCCTCGGCCGCGGTCGAGGTGTACCAGGGTTCGGTAATGCTCGTGCATTGCAAAACATGTTTTCAAGGGTCTGTGAGCGCCAGGCCGAACGCGTTGAGAAAGCGCGTAGAGCCGGGGCCGCTACGAGCGACTTCTACATGACCAAAGAGGACCTGATCGGACCCGATCCGTCGCAAGTCATTCCGAACAACACGGCATGGGCAGAGTTGCAGGGGATGGTCGGCCTCGAGTCCGTCAAAGAGGCCGTGCGCAACTTTTTCGCGCTCGTGGAAACCAACTATCACCGAGAGCTGGAGGAAAAGGAGCCTCTGCAGATGTCGTTGAACAGGGTCTTCCTTGGCTCTCCGGGTACAGGAAAGACGACCGTTGCGAAATTGTATGGCAAGGTCCTTGCGGACCTGGGTCTACTGAGCAATGGCGAAGGTAAGCTGATGGTCTTCGGTATGTACCAGAACTAATGTATCACTCCCTCAGTCGTTGTGAAGAACCCGTCTGACTTTGTAGGCGCATACTTGGGACATTCAGAGAAAAACACCAAGGCTATTTTGGAGAGTACTCGGGGAAAGGTCCTCGTGATCGATGAGGCAAGTGCGGCGCATCGTTCTTCAGTCAGATGATCATCAACCTGCACGCCAGGCATACATGCTGTACAGTGGCAAGAGTAATGGAGGGACAGATTCATTCAAGACCACCGTCATTGATACCATCGTCGCTGAGATCCAGAGTGTACCTGGTGAAGATCGATGTGTTTTGCTTCTTGGCTACAAGGAACAGATGGAGGAGATGTTCCAGGTGCGTCCCTGATATGATCTATTGACTTTCTAACCTCGTAATTGGTGTAGAACGTCAATCCCGGTTTATCCCGTCGTTTTGCGATAGAGAATGCATTCAACTTTGAAGACTTCACTGAACCGCAACTTATGCAAATCCTGGATTACAAGATGAAAAAGCAGGACCTCTCTGCCACCGACAATGCGAAGCAAGTCGCTCGCGACGCGCTGAGCCGCATGAAAGATCGTCCCAACTTTGGTAATGCGGGCGAGGTAGAAAATTTACTCGGGCTCGCAAAGGACCGGTATCAGAAGCGGATGTCCGCTGTACCCCCTCATCTCCGCTCCGATGTCGTCTTCGAACCCAAAGACTTCGACCCCGACTTTAACCGCAGCCAGAACGCATCTGCCAACCTCGCCAAGTTGTTCGAGGACGTCATTGGGTGCGACGAAGTCATCCAGAAACTGGACAAGTATCAGAAGATTGCGCAGACGATGAAAGCCCAAGGACTTGATATGCGTAAGCAAATACCGAGTAACTTTATTTTCAAAGGACCACCTGGTGAGTATGAGCCCGGACTATGTATAGTCGACGTCCTCATGTTTTGTCGAATGCAGGTACTGGGAAGACGACGACCGCGCGGAAGCTTGGCCAGGTCTATTTTGACATGGGGTTCTTATCCTCTACGGATGTGATCGAGTGCTCGGCATCTGATCTGGTGGGCCAATATGTGGGGCAGACGGGCCCTAAAACTAGGAAGCTCTTCGAGAAGGCGCTTGGAAAAGTGCTGTTCATCGATGAGGCGTATCGTCTCGGCCAAGGACACTTTGCCCAGGAAGCAATGGACGAGATCGTCGATATCATGACGAAGGAAAAGTTTATGAACAAACTGGTCATCATCCTTGCAGGATACGACGACGATATGAACAAGCTTTTGAGGGTCAACCCTGGTCTTGCGAGTCGCTTTGCCGAGGAAATACATTTTTTGAACATGACTCCCGAACAGTGTCTAGCTCTCCTCGACAAGGACCTTCGCAAGAGCAACATCGTTGTCGCCGAGTTAGTGGACTCAAATTCCGCAGAGTATCAGCAAATGCGAACGATCGTCTATCGAATGTCGATCCTATCATCCTGGGGAAACGCTCGCGACATCAAGACGCTCGGAAAACGCATGTTCCAGCAAGCTTACACCAATGCTTCCAACGGCGGGGCAGTCACACTCTCTGTTACTGAGGCCGTGGACATTATGCAGGCCATGCTCAAGGAACAGCGAGACAGACTTGGTGTTCCGAGCACCCGCCCTGTGAATACCACCCCTCCACCCGTAGCAAGTCTTAGCGGTCCTCCTCCGCCACCACCCCCCACGGCATCCTCTTCGTCTTCTCAGTCGTCGAAACCTCCACCGCCTCCACCGCCTTCCGACACTTCCAAGCCTCCCCCACCATCACCCAAGTCGGGTGGACCGCGGCCGCCCCCGAAGAAACGTGGCGGTCAGTCAGCCCCGAGGCAGCCGACTCCCACTCGTCAGGCATCGCCAGCACAGCCAAACGCTCCTCCGCGCAGGCCAACCCCACCAAAGACTCTATCTTCTGTTCACTCGACGCCCTCGCAAGCCTCGAGCACACTTCCCTCGACGGCCACTTCCGCTCCAGAGCGAGATCCGGGAGTGTCGGACGAGGTCTGGAACCAGCTGCAAGCCGACAAGCGCGCTGCAGAAGAGCAAAAGAGACGTGCCAAAGAAGAATTCAGCAAACTCCAGCGGGAGCTCAATAAGGCACGCGATGCAGAGCGACAGGCAGAGGAACGTGCCAGGAAGCGCGCGGAGGCGTTGGAGAAAGCCAAGCAGCAAGCCGCAGCAGACCGCGCGATGCAGGAGAGGGTGCAGCGCGAGCTGGAGGCTGCTCGAAAGCGCGAGGCGGAGACCAAGGCTGCGAGGGAACGCGCGATGGCAGAGCTGCAGCGGAAACAGCGGGAAGAGGCGCAGAGGCTGCGAAGAGAACATGAAATACAGCGTAAATTGCACAGATCGGGACGTTGCCCGGTGGGATGGCCATGGGTGAGACAAGCGGGAGGATGGAGGTGCCAAGGAGGTGCCCACTTTGTGAGTGATGGCCAGCTCGGGCATATGTAAGTGATCCCGCCTTTGTGTTGCCACATATTCCAAGTACTCTTAGCCTGGTCACGTTACTAGCATACTGTGTATCAGGTTTTAAAATTTCGCAGTTGACGTTGGCGTTGGTCGTATGAAATCTGCCTGTTGCAATCATCCAATGGATCGCTTCCATCGGCCTGGGGGTCGAAATTTTCGAAATCTCTTCAGATGATGACGATTTCACCACGTGCAACTAGTCGGCTCACCACGGTGGACCTGAATGTTACGTTACGCTCAGTGCGAATAACGGAAACATGGACAAGCGTTCATTAGATTGTAGCTCTGCAATGTCCGCATCATGACGATGGAAACCTGGACATGCAGATAAATTGGCAACATGTACCGCGTCACGATCACGGACGTTTATTTAGTATTGTAGTACGCTTGCATTTTCCGATGGCAGCTGGATGTTGCGCCAGACATACTAGTATCCCCTGGACTGGTTGGCATGAAACCAGTAACATTGTATGGGCCATCAGCCATGGACTAGTAGGGCCGCTGGGGATTCGTGTCGATCATCGTTGACTCGGAGTGCATGTGACTAGCGACTCGTGGGGTGCTGACTAACTCCTCCGAGTCGAGACTCCGAGTCCGAGCCCAGTACTAGTACTTGAATTACCTTCAACAAGTTATGGAATCTCGGTGCTTTCTGGCTTCAGCCACTGGCAGTGGAGAACACGCATAATGACGCATTCAATATCCGACTCAGTCATACGACTCATGCCCCCATTGACAGCGGCCGTGTACCTGACTTCAAGTGGATTCTCATGATCAATGTCATCCGACGAAGTCCCTCCTCACGAACTCTTTTGCTGGACTTCAGTTGTCGTAACCAAGGCCGGCATAACCTCATCCTTACGGTATCCTCGCGCCAAGCAAGGAATTTTTTTGCAAAGTTTGTTTCATCAAACCAGGGTAACTGTAGCTCGCATGCATTGGGTCAGGCATTCCCATCTTCAAGCATAGGCATTTAAGATAGGTTCGTTCCATGCAAATTTCACATCCCTCAAGCGCCGATGGTAGTCGATCCAAGAGCGGTTTTCAGTGCGTATTTTTATCGTTGGCCTTGACCCCACCTGATCTGTCTCCCCATCCAGTCGCGTTCGGTTTTGTCGATGGCCTGGCAATTATACTCATAGTTTTTCGATTAATTTTCCGACTACGAATACAACGGTTTTGGTGGGAGGACATGTGGGCGGCAGTAACAATGATCTTTGGAACGGCATTTGTCATTGGACAACTCGTCGCTTTTGAGATTGAAGTTGGCAAGACAGTTCATTGCTTTCACCATTCTGAGTGCTGACGACATGACCAATAGCCGACTACCATTCAGCAATTATCGCTAGCTGGATAAAAACACTTGCCTTCCCGAGCACCGTGTGGTATGTAGCACTCGCCCTATCGTGTATTGCATGTTGCTCATAGGTGACGTTTCATCCTAGGGCAACTCGTTTGAGTCTGCTATATTCAACCATAAGGATTATCTCGCCCACATCGGTCCTCCGCAAACTCACGCGCGCAATGGCAGTTGCTTTATTTTTCTTCTGGGCAATCGTCATCGTATTGAAGACCTACCGATGTGTAAGCAAGACCCCGCCCACGCTCCCAATTAGCACTGTGCATCCACCATGCACCCTACCAGAGGCGGTTGTTTTCTTCGAATTACCGAGTGCGTAATCACATGAGTCACGTTTTCACCGCTGCTTAACTTCCTTAACCCAGCCAATTGCGTAGTAGATGTAACACTAGTGTACCTCTCACTTAAGCTACTTTGGAGGGTCAAACTTCCCAGACGACTGCGTCGAATGTTCCTGTGCCTATTTTCATCATGCGCCATCATGTCCCTGTCCTCGATATCCTACACGATCTGTTATCTCACCGAGGCCGAGTTTGGAGGACGGATAGCTTTTGAACTGGAGGTACATGTATTCGCCTTTCACTATCACTTGGTAACGAGCTCATCAAATTCAAATCCCGCAGCTGACGTTGGCGTTGATCGTTTGTAATCTGCTCTTTTTGGTCACATACATGTACAGGGTGACCCTGAGTTCACCCAACGGGTCACTTCCATCGGAGACTACCGTAAGCTCCTCGGAAGACGACTTCACCACGCCTATCCGTGCAATCATGACTAGCCAGCTGACGACAGTGGACTTGGATGTTACTCTGAGTTCCAGTGGCGAAGGCTCAGGAAACCAATTGAGCAGCACTACACCATCTTCGTTGCACAGTAGCGCTGTGGCCTAACCATGGGAAGATGAACGTTTATGTAGATGTATTGTCAATGTACCTTGCTGCACATATATGTAGTACCTAACAACCTGTCGATGACGTTGACGTCATGGCGCTGGACCTTTCACCAGGGCCAGATGAACATTTCGGCACTGGGTATTACCTTACTAGTTAGCGTCGATAACAGTTGTCGCGCACGTTCATTGACTTGAATTCGTCAGTACTCTCGCGACCAGATCTACTAGTAGTACTCCTGGATTTTGCCTTCCCGGGATTGACCTTGGCCCACAATGCAGCCTTAGGGCAGTGACTCGGATGCATCATCCGTGATCGTTCAACACTATCAATTGCTGAACTTGAGGCACAGGACATCGACGTTTGTCGTCGATTCGGTTCGACTATTCACCTTGGTCATTGCAACCGTGTATCCAACCTGCCACCCTAGGATTTCCACTTAACCATTCGTGTTGTACGCGGACGCACCGGCACTTTTTCCTGACCTCATAATTACCTTCCTAGGCTCACTAGGGGGAGAATTGTGGCTGTGAGGGGACCGTGGTAAACAAGTACAATTGTACCGAAAATGACTTCAAATTTTGAGTATGAGTGCCGTCACGATGTGTCCGGCAATGCTGACTTATCCAGGACCCTGTTGACCTCCAATTCAAGTTGTTGTATGTGCAACTTGCCCTTGTACAAGTGAAATTCTGGATCCGTGACATGCTTAGTACCGCAACCCCCCCACCCATCGCGAGCAAGGCAAGCTGGCACACGCGGCCTAACCTCATCATAACGTGAAAGGAAAAAAATCCCAGAGTTTGATCTACGAGGGCAAGAGCAGGGCTTCACTCGCTCGCACAGAGGGCCAGGGACGATGAGGAATTCCCACGTTAGAGGGTATTGTGAGACACTCATTGTCAAAAGGCTGGGGAGTCGTTTCTATCTCCGAGCTTCACATCCCACTGAACGTCGATGACGGTCAATCTTGCACCGTTATTCAGTGTGTTTTCATTTTGTCTTGCCAAGTGTAACTGATAGGCTGTCTCTCATTTCAGTTCCGCCCGCTGTGGTCCAGGGTCTGGCCATATTGATCACGCTGTTTCGGTTGTATTTTCGATTGCGGATACAACGGTTCTGGTGGGAAGATATGTGGGCAGCCATCATGGTCGTCTGTGGGATCGCGTTTACCATTGGACAACTCGTCTCATTTAAAACCGGCAAGGCTGTTTATCCTTGGAATTCGATGTACTGACTATATCGGTCACGGCCATCTGTAGATCACTATGAAACAGCACTTATCGCTGGCTGGATAGCCTCGCTCGCATTCACGAGTACAATATGGTGGGTGGCTCACTTCTTGTCCTATACCGCACGTCAACAAATAGGTTTTATGGTTTTACTAGGGCGTCCCGCCTGAGTCTGCTGTACTCCACCATCCGGGTTATCTCTCCCTTGTCAGTTCTCCAGAAAGTCACACGCCTCCTAGCAGTTCTCTTCATACTGTTCTGGGCAACCATCATTGCGTTGAAGACATACTGGTGTGAAGATAACACGATACCCACACATTCATTTGGCAGGGTGCAGCCTATATGTGCCTTACTATATGTGGTGGTTTTCTTTGAGGTCACGAGTGGGTAGTTAATAGTCGTTTTCATTCACCTTGACCTTTACTCATTTGTTAACAGCCGACTGCGTTTCGGATGTAATCTTGGTGAGCCTGTCGCTCAGGCTTCTATGGAAAGTGAAGCTTCCTCGACGGTTGCGTCGCATGATTTTATGCTTGTTCTCGTCAAGCGCTATCATGTCGGTGTTCTCATTGATACATATGGTTTTCTACCTCCACCCGCTCGGGATTGGACGATATGTCGCCTTTGAGACCGAGGTATCCACCCCTTCGATTTCTCTCTTGATACGGAATGACTCATCAAACTCCACAGCTAACCACGGCGCTGATTATATGTAATCTGCTCGTCGTTGTCACGTACATCTTTCGGGTAACTCGGAGTTCACCCAACGAATCACTCCCAGACGAGTCGCCAGAAGATGACGACTTTACCACACCCACTCGCGCGAGTGTGACTCGCCAACTTACGACGGTGGACCTGAACGCCACTCTGGGTACGCACACTGGCAGCGGGATCATAAGTAGCAACTTGACCAGCATTGCCCCGCCTTCGTTGCGTTGTAGTTCCGCAGCCTAGCGATGAGAAATGAATCAGCGCTGGCAACGTTGTATGTCAAGGAAACATTCCCATCGATGTAATATGTACCTTCCTTCATATTTTTATAACCTTGTCACAAAGTTTATCAGCTTCCACACACAGCAATTAGTTTCCAGACAAGGCCAGGTTGTCCACTTGATTTCCGCCCGATTTTGACGTGAGCCGGAACTTTCCTCAATGCGGTACGGAGTTTTCCGATACCATTGAATCGGCCAACAACTTCCGAAGGTACCAATAAAATATCTGTCGCGCATTCATACCGCATGGCCCACCCGTCCGCATGGTTCAACTTTGATCTGTGGTCGTAGACTAAGTCTGGCATGTTTCGTTGATATATGTCCCAGCTGCTCTGGCCTCCCTGAATATGAAGCAAACATTCCCGGCTGGCTTCGTCCCTGTCCCTGGTCGTGAGTGTGCACTTGCTCAGTTGTTACAACTTCCACAAATGGGTTGACTGTGACATAACCACCTGGGTGGGGCAACTTGCTGAAGCGGCTTATGCGCTATGAATCGCGGCTTTTGATTGGTGAGTATTTCATGACAGGCTGCTGCCCGGTCACTAGGATCACGAACCTTCGCCAGTTTCCTGCCACCACCCCTGTTGCTTATCAACCGTCATGATGTGGCAGGTCTGCTCGACGTTTTTCACACCCTCACGCAGAGTCTATATGTGGCGAGATGGTGCTGAGTAGCCGTACGGCCCGGTGCGACGCATACGCTCGTCTTCCACACTTGCTGTACAGGTGGGGCCCATCATGCATGATGGCTCCTGGCCAGAGAGACCCATGGAGGCACATGAGAGACAACCAAAAGTGACACGCGCTTGGCGTGAGTCGCAAGGCAGTGCAACTGAGCTGGCTGTATCCCATGAGTCGGCCGCAAACGAAGTAGGCGCATTAACCAAGCAGGGAATTTGGAAACGGCAAGTCAGCCACCGAAGTTCCTCTATCCACTTTCATTTCCGCAATTGAGTTACATTCGGACCGCATGCTGCTCATAACTTGAAGTGGCGCTACATGAAACGGCGGTTGTAAACAGTTCAAAGAGCCTCACCACGAGCTTTTGAAGCGAGTATGCTGGCTTCCATTTGTCTCGTTCTCCGTTGCGTGCCAGTGGCTGGCGTAAAATTTGCTCGAGATCCGAGACTGACGGAAGTGCACTGCAAGTCTGCGGGCCCGTTTTTGCCGGGTTTCAGCTATGAGACATGCTCACCCACATCCAACCTGGTGTGGACGTAGTTCAAGAGACGCTTGGATTGTGGCGGGCTGGCATGATGATATTGATGATGCCATCGCCAAAGACCCGTCGAGCGCCTCAGCAGTACCAAAGGCGGCAGTGATTGGCAATTTGTTGCAACACACCGCACGACGCCCGCCCGCCACGACAACTTGAAGAAGGGACGGAGAATTGCTGTACACACGTCCCTCAGCGTCAACGTACTTGTGCCAGTGTGTTCGCCAGTTCTGCCGCAGACCTCAGGGGGAGCAGCCACCTGCCACCTTGACCAGGCACCAGCCATCTTCTATACTAACATGTACAACTTCATGTCCAGCGCATCAACCGGCCGCATCAATAATGTCCTACACAGCCCCGTGTGTGCATATACTGCCCCATGGATCGGCTGACTATACTAGCCGCATCTCAAGGGAATTCAACTCACTTCTCGCTCCGCTCGAAAAACGCAAAAAGGAGCCATTAAAAGCCTGGTTGCCAGTTGGTCGGCGCTTGGTTTCCCTTTACCGTGTGTATGATGTCCGTGTTTTCGTTTCACATCCCCATAGTAGATGCTGATGTGACCCTGCCAGTGGTGTCGGTTTTCGTGTTTTGTTTCAGACGACTCATGCATAGATGCCTCACGATCGACGAAATCTTGACGATTATTTTCCAACATGCGTTTATAATTTTGAAACCCGATCCGAAATCACGAGAGTTTCGTGACCGACGTACCCTGGCGAGGGTTGCCAGGACCTGTCGCTACTTCCTGGAGCCTGCTCTTAACGTGCTCTACTACGAGATTAATGACCTGCTATGGCTCATCAAAACCATGCCCAGTGATCTATGGGTGGTCGATGGAAAACAGCTGGTGTGTCCTCTTTACCTGTAACGTTGTATCGACGAGCAGAGTCTGAAACTTGAAGATGCTTCCCAGTCCTTCAGACGTGCGATGCTACCATCTGATTGGGATATTTTCCTCCGCTACGCTCGCCGAGTCCGAAGTCTAGAATTTGATCGTCAATGTATATCCACCACAGACATCAACGTTTATGCCGCCCTCGCCCATCCGCCCTCTCCTGTCATCATATTCCCGAGATTGATACATTTCCGATGTGGCGAGTACCGTAACGACGCCATTCCCTTCTTGATGCATCTTCTCCAACCGACGGTGGTCCATGTCGATATCGATAATTTGATGTCAAATCCTCTTACATTCTGCGTCTTACCATTATTACCCTCTCGGTGTCCTCGCATCAAACGAATCATGGCTTTCCGCAATTTTGTGTTTCAAAGAGGCGATCGCGCCCTCGAGACGTTTTCGAAGGTTCTTTGTGAACTTAACGAGCTGCAGGCTTTACGTTGCGCAGAGCTACCAGAGGATAGCGTCTTGCATCTCTCCCAGTTACCCAATCTCAAAATCCTTCGTATGGATCTGCGATTGATCTTTCTCGATACCCTCGAATCTGCGTTTGGCCCCACCAGATTCCCCGTTCTTCAAGAAGTTTTGCTCTCCGCTCCTAGCATGTCCCATTCTCTGCAATTCTTGAAATTCATTCAGTCTACGTCGGTTGATACAATCAATCTCAACGTCGACGACGAAACCTGCGCTGCTGATTATAACGCCATTTTTACTTCGTGGGCCTCCAATCCTTCGTATCGGAACCTGTCCGTCATAGACATATCCGAGATGCAGGTCTGGAGAGACTACGACGACAAACATATCATTGATATCACCACCCTTCGCCCCCTCTTTCAAGTCAAACGCCTCACGTCATTAAAATTGGAAACCTTGTGCACATTCGACCTTGATAATGCCGCCATCAAGGAGATCGCCCTGGCCTGGCCACTCCTCGAAACCTTGGACCTCTCCATCCGTGAATGCGGGTGGGAGATCCCGTCCAGGGTGACCCTTCCAGGCTTGCTCCCACTTCTGCACCACTGCCCGAACCTCGCGCTCCTGGGACTCGTCGTCGACGCGACGGTCCTTCCCGTCGGGTCATCCCGAGGGAACAGACTCCCGGGCGCAGGCGTACGCAACACCTCCCTGGAGTCGCTCTGGTTCGCTGATTCCAAGATCACACGTCCTACGCTCGTCGCGTCGTACCTGTCCGCGGTCGCGCCCAACGTGGAGCAGATCGCGTCGTGGAATACGCCGTTGCTGAGCGGGCGAGATGGCAAAGATAAATACAGGAAGCGGTGGAAGGAGGTGGAGCAGCTCGTGCGCCAGTTTGCGCAGGTCCGGAAGGAGGAACGCGAATGGGCCCATCGTCGTCATCGCCGCCGTTGTGGGCGACAGTGTGGGGAAGAGGACGGTAGTGACCCTCTCGAGGAGGGTGCGGAGCTCGAAGACGAAAAGGTACAGGCATACGACTCGGAACCTGAGCCACTGACGGACTCGGAGGAGGACGATGATGAGTTCGAATATTGTTATATTCACACCGACGCAATTTGAGCTACCCCCATGGCATTTGTAACCTTTCTCCTTTCTTCTTTCATTTTCTCTTCTGGTCAATATGTTGTGGACGAAAATGTTCGAAGTTCATACCCCATGTATAAGTACGATAGCAGGCTTTGGATCGCAACAATTACACTCTCCCTTGGTTGGGTCGTTCGATAGCTATCGCGAAGCCGTGGGGCTTGGAAAATTTTACCGTCGCCGACGTTGTCGGAACTCGAATGTTTTATCTCAAAGGCTGGTCTCGGGCTGACACGTCGAACCGTCTGCACGGTGCAATGACATACTTGTTGGCAGTCAAGGTCTTTCCTCTAATAAACCGCATAATCTACAATCGACACGAATCCAATCCGACCTGCGGAATCAACTTGGCCGCTATGGTTACATATTTTGTGCACGTTCAACTTGAAGAGTCCACCATCTCGGCATCACTCCGACTCCGTGTTCTAGGCATACCCAAACGACTCGACGTGCAGTGTCACGCTCGGTCCTCCACTCAAAATGCTAGACGGTCCAGAAACAGGGAATCTCAACGCCCGACGCACCGACCTTGTCAAACTCTGGGAACCACATACTACCACACAAGTGCACTCGTGAGACCCAATAAGGCCACGACGAAGAACCCAACACACGCACCTGCAACAGACATACTCCCGGCCGCCGTGCTGACTTCGCCTCGCAGAATAGCCTTCAAATCAGGTCTCCCAGTCTCCAGTCGGACCGTCGGAGGTACTATCCAGTCATGTGAACCTTCCTTTTCGGGCGTTTGTTCCAGATCAACCGAACTCGGAGTCTCGCTAAACGGCAAACCGCCCCTCGTGGCAAAGATCCTGATCGACACGTTCAACCAAGTCGGCGTGAGAGTGTTGGCTCGGAAAAGTGCATCTGAGATCCACTGGACGTGACCTTGAAAAAAAGTCATGGGACGCAGTTTGTCAGAGCAAGGCAGTAGATCTGGCGTCATCCAACTCACCGGCATCGCGTACCGCCCAGATGAACACCACCCTACGACATGGGGTGGCTCCTTTGCGAGCTGCCCTGAAGAAAAGTCACACACGATTATCGCACTGTGAGCTGCCGCATCTGACCACTTACTCAATCACGTTAAGGAAAGCTGGAAGCGTGTACGTAATGCCGGACCCGCCTACCACCAGTTAGCGGTGGCAGTTCACACCAACAAACCTTGGACCGGACACAACTCACCAGCGACGAAGATGGACGTATCATATGCTCCCATATCAGGTGCACTTCCATACGGACCATCGATAAAACATTTGACAGTCTGGTTCTGCGCTGCGGCTTCCTTCAAGCGCTTGGTAAACCCACCTCTGACGTTGATAAGGAACACCAGCTCCTTCCAGTGCGCAGTCTCGGCCAGGTCCGTGGCTTCGCCGTTCCTTATATCGCGCACATCTCTCGTGCTAGGTTGGAACAAAGCAGAATCTATGCTGGAGATGGAAAAGGGATGTGCCTCGAGCGGAAAAGCCGACACAGAGGGCATGATAAGGTACGCGGTCTGTCCCGGGGCCCATTGAAAATGTGCTGGGCGACGTATTCTCACTCGGACGAAGTTGTCAGTGACGAGTTCTGTGGACGCATCTTGCAGTTTCGCGCGCCGACCGAAGCCACAGTACAGGTGGTTGAAAGCCACGACACGGACGAGCCGCATAATGCGATCGAGCGCCCAGAACATGAAGCATGGCCAGATCCAGTATGAGGCGCTTGAAGTGCGTCTGTCAGTATCATTTCTTGAGCGTAGATGGGTTCGCTTACCCTACTTCTCTAGTATGAAAGTATGCTCCGAGCAAGAAGATGCTGATTGCTGTGAGACAAGAGAAGTACACAAACGCAAGGAGTTGCTCACAAGACCGCCACAAAATGCGCGTAAAAGAACACTTCGTAAGCCCTGGTGCGAATTACACGAAGGGATACAATCATCAGAATGGCCAGCGAAACCACGGCTGTCATTCCGAGACGAAGGAATGATGTCTCTAACAGAATGTCCAACATGTCGTTACTAGAAAGCTGGTCAAGGACACATGTTGGTGATAATTTGACATTGAGAGTACCTTTTGGCATCGTATATTTTACCACCGGCGTGAAACAGCAATAATGCAAAACACGATCGTGCTGTGACGCGGTGAAGGTAGTTGAGCTAGGGCCGTAGTCAGTTTATATCTCCAAGGATGCTACCAACAGGAGCGAACCTTTTCATAGCTAATGCCAGTGGCCACTGCAAACAGAAGATTAGCGAGAGTAGAGAAAGCAGGAGGTCACTGACGGGACAGAATATTGTTCTTGGTGCCGAGAACCGTAACAAGAGGGAATTGACTTGCAGCAAGAAGGCCTGCGCGGCTACTCCAACTCGAAATGTTGCGCGATGTTACCCCAAGTGTCGCAGCTAGAAGCACCCAACAATGAATAATGCTGCGGACCCAGACAGGATGTCAACTGACTCACCGCCGTTAAAAGTCCATGCGAGCAAAAATGCGATGTACCCCAACGTAAGCACAATATCGACCATCTTGAGCTCATACGTGCCAAACTCGAGCGTCCAGCGGAAAGCAATGACACGAAAGACATTGACCGCGGCGAGGGGAAGGCGTGACAGCGATGACAATACACCACTGCTGAGTGGGCGGGCGGATGAATGTGTCGATTCTTCGTCAGGACCGCTTCGTGGTCGACGTAGCTTAACCAATCTGGAGTACAGGACAGAACCCCATTGACAGATCCCGATTACAGCTAAGAAGGTAGCAAGGGAGAGCCAGGCTTCCTCCGGGGTCGTAAGCGCCGGAGAGGGTACAGAGGAGCTCGATGGTGCAGGAGGCGGGCGGGATGCCATGGAGGTTGCAAGGGAGTGAAGTGGAAAACGACTCACCCGAGAACGAGATGAAAGGAATGCCAGATTTCGAGGTTCAAATATATCGTGGAATGCTATCCAAGTCTGGGTTACGAAACATATTACTTCATTTATCCCTTGGGCTCGGTTGTTAGACAGGCGGCGAGATGCCAAGCGGGGCAAGTTACTGCATTGGAGTTCTGCGCAGCGAGGCAGCTGTGTGATGACTATCTCAGAAGTTAGAATCATCAGCACGTTCTGAGATGAAGAAACACATGAGTTCCACGCTCACCACAACCATCTCCTACTTTCGGAGCACCAAGCATCTCCGTTCCCTTTCCCCGATCAGAACACATGGGTACTCTCCCGGGCCAAAACGGTTCGGTAACTCCCGTAGTATTTCCTTTTCCGATCGAGACGAACCTGAGCCTGTGGGTACATATGCCACTAAGTTGGTCGGACTCCGACTGACGGATAACTTGAATAAGCCAGCAAAACTGCGGCAGGTCCAACGTTGTGTTATCAAATACAACACGGAGATATCCAGAGCAAAGATAGTCGGCTGAGCATCAATTCCGGGCCTATTAATGTGCAATGTGCCGCAGCAATGACTGCGCTTCAGCCAAGTATGGATGCATAATGTGCTTGGCGGTGAGTTTTGTGCCTTGCCAGTGCTTCCGCAGGCATTCTTTGTAATGGACAATGTTGTTTTAGCTGGGTCTGGCACTTTCGGCCACTACTAGTATGCATGTGGAGTCGTCCACCGTTCCACGATCTGACGGCGTATACCACGATTCTTGGATGGATTTCTGTGCGTGATTTACCAGATATAGGTACCATCCGAATCTGTCAAAATCCGCAGCGTTCCTCGGCTAACGCATATCTCAATGCTCTGAATCAGCACGGAATATTCTATGGCGAAAGGTTTCATTTTAAATTGCCACTTGATCCACGTGCTTCCAGACGACGATCGCCTGCGAGAAATTGTCTTATTGCAGACTAAAATTATTTCTTGGCATGGTGAGACCATGAGGCAATTAATTACCTTCCAAGTGACTGTCTCTACAGGCTGCACTGCCGCACTGCGGACCATTTCATCACCGCTCTGAACAATGCAACGAGGTGTAATGCATACAATTAAGATTGGTGGGTGATAATCAACTGGAAAGCGACTAAACTTATTGAACAGTTGCAAAGTTGACTCGGCTTCGGTCACTATCTAGCACAAAACATGGATAAAGATCTCCTGCGAGCTAGTCTCACAACGTGACATGGCGTTGAAACGGCGACGAAACGAGCAAGATTTTCCCATCAGTTGCAAGGCAGCTATTGATCAACATAGCACCGGCAGCATCAATGATCGATCTCCGTCCTCTGCTGCAGGCAACTGCTTCAGGGTACGACAATCACAAGGCCCTCAATGTCCTCACAACATAAAAACCCTAGGTCACTCCAACGAACGTGATACGACGGTAATTAACTGATGCAACAGTTGTGACCAACCAGCCAGGGGACCAGCGCCTTCGCTGCACGAACTGGCCCTACAAGCTGGGTGATATCATGAAACAGGTGAGAAGTTGTTTCAAGTCAAATTTGGATGACGACGTCATGCTGGTTCATCGACCCCATGCAACAGACTAACCAATTAGACAATGACTCGCGCCAAAAAGTCAGTTCCTGCGGTTAGACGCTGGACCACTGATGTCAGCGTTTCAGTATCCACGAGGTTTCACACAACCCTGAAACGTTTCCGCGCGCTCACGTTCGCATTTGGATGTGAGCGCTGTCACTTTATCTGCACTGTCTCCATGCACAAGCACTTTTTTTTGCTCCCGCCTTTATCGGCGGATCAGCCGCTATCGGAAGCTTTGAGCATCTCTGGAATCCTCAACCGCGGCAACAACGCTTACGTATCTGCAGTCATTCGAGTGCTATTGCTTGTGATGCAATCTATGCTTGTTAAAGGGTCGCTCCATGCTCCAAGTTGCCAAGCGGCGTTTCAAGGGTGAGAAGCTCAGTATTACAACTTTGCTCTGAATCAGAGCGTGTATGTCATTCCCGTATGCCAATGATTTCTTCTCAGAGTTGCTGGCGGATGGGCGCTAACGAGTATCCATTCCTTCATTCAAAATATTCTCTTCTTTGGGCTTGAATACTACCCCTAGAGTCACTCACAAGTATATATAACCTAATTGTTGCCCCTCCTTCGGACGGACCGAGTAAACTCGACAAGTGACCAAGCCACTGAGGACGCATCGATCTGCGAAAATCCGGATCACAAGGAGTAGATGTGCTGACTTTCAATCGAAACTGAATCATCCTGTGTTATGCAACGTGCAAGCCTGAGGCAAAGCTCGACTCGGTGAGTGTACTTAAAATAACTTGTGAGCATCATGGTACTACGGCAACCAAATAACAAGTTCAAGGTCTGGTATCTAGAATCACTCACAATATATACATAATAGTACTTGGTATGAGGAAGACGACATTGTACTTCGACGACAACACGAAATTCAGTCAAAATGTATTCCGCCATCGATGGAAATCTAGTAGCATCGAGTTAAGGGTCAGATATATATGCTGTGACGCACAAAATAATAGTCACCGTTTGTCCTGCAAGACATCATGAATACCATGAGCCTTCCATGGTATACGAGAGGTACATACCTGTGACAAGGTGTGCATCTGGCGACACCAGGTAAGCCACAAGACCTGCAATGTCTTCGGGTGTACCTAGGCGACCGACTGCTGCCATCGTCTTCATCTATTCGGACTGGTAAGCAAAAGATCAAGTATGCGATAAGGTAGTTACCGGCTCCATAACTCCACCCTCGTTACCCGTGAGTTTCACTATGTCCGCTTGGAGTGTATCAACTGTAGAGGCATAATTACGATAAGAGATGCAGGGGGGAGATGACTGACGCATTGGAGTCTGGATGAGTCCTGGAGCATATGCATTCACGGTGATTCCATGTCTTCCAAGCTCGACAGCTAAACATCGTCAGAATACCTGGCATCAAAGAACTTCGAGTCATCGCACCAGCGGTCTGAGTCAATCCTCTAACTGCAAATTTGGATGCGCAATATGCACTAAGGAACCCGTGTCCTGTGATGACATTAACCAATTTCGAAAGAGAAGACCGCAAATGTAATCCTGTTAGGCTACCTTTCTTTCCGGCAAGAGAGCTAGCACCGATAATACGCCCGCCGGTTCCTTGATCTATCATCTTCTGTGCTGCATACTTGTAACAGAGGAATGTTCCGCGAACGTTGACCGCAAATACGGTGTCCAGGTCGTCTACACTTGCTAGAAAGGTGTGAGTACTTGCTCAATTGATTTCTGTGATAAGAAAATGAGAAATTACTTTGGAAGATAGACCCTGTCCTCAAAATACCTGCATTCGCAACCATCTAATAATGCATCGTCAAAGGTCAAAGTAGTGTTGGTATGACTGTAGACTTACCACATCAAGACGCCCCAACGCTTCAACTGCGCGGTCGACCATGTCCTTTACTTGCTCCTCAACACTTACGTCGGCAATTAGTGCACAGAGTCGACGCGCCGGAAAATTCGTGTGAATCTCATTTCTGGTGGCATCAAGGTCGTGTTGCTCTATGGCGAGATCGTTTAGTGCGATATCGTAACCTTCGCTCGCGAGACGGATAGCGATGGCACGACCTATGCCCCTGGCCGAGCCCGTGACTAGCGCGACGCCCTTGGAGGGTGCAAATGATTCAGGAGACATAATTGTAGCGTTCAGTGAGGAGTGGGAGGGACGGCAAGTCTGTACTTACATCTCTTTGATGATTCCGCTTTTTATTCGTTGCCGGGCCCAGGACTCCCACAAATTACGGTTATTGTCTATTCGCCGGACAACGACGTTTGTGTGATCATCATTAATATTCTGATGGGTCCTTGTCCGGCGCGCAGAAAATGCGTATTTGTCTCTAGCACTTCCTCTCACCTTCACCGGTCGAGCGGAGTGGGTCTATATTTTTCCCACTGGCGCGCTAAATATATGGATTAGACTGCTATGTGTGTCTCGGATTGCTCACCAACTGACGCATATGAAGGGGTGATTGCCTTCACTTGTTACGATATGCAATTCACGCTTGCACTCTACTAGTATCGCCACTGAGTACTCAGCGATTGCCGTACTAGGGCTCGGGGAAAAAAGGATATATTGTAGTATAACGGTCCGCGGATACCAGGAACGGCAGCTAGAGTGGAGTTCCGTGCCTTGCAAAGGGAGGCCCAAGAGACACGTGATTCCCTAGTAGAATCTTAGCATCTGTTTCTCTGGTATGATCCCTGCAATAGGCAGTAGGTCGTAAATATCGTCAGTGTGTACCACTGCTGCATCACTGGGAATAGAGATTAAGTGTTGATAACCGGAAAAGGGAAAACAAACGTTTGTGCGTTTGTTAGGTCGCATCGGAGAACCCCGACCCTGCTGACTAATCACGAGTTGCTCTTCCTGGGTCCAACTTGAAATGACTCGAGAGACTGCCTCGACCCGCAGGAGTGGTCGGTGGACCAAGAGATACTGGTGCCGGTGAATCAATGATAGTGGTCTCAAACGTATCAAGCATCCGGCAAAGGTGACCGGTGACCACACGGATGTCATGCACACCAGGCGCCCAAATCAGACACCGGAGCATTGTTGAGTCAGCGCTTTCAACTCAAATGAAGTTGGAGTTTTGTTTCGTACCTGAATGTTTTCCAGTTTCGAATCTTACATCGGTGCTTCCTCTGTGCTTCATCGGCTATTATTAATAGTTGATGTTTGAAAAGAGTTCTTTCAACCCAGTGAATCGAGTCGCAACCCATTTGCTTAGTGAGTCAAAGGTGCAACCACTTTAACCACAGGTCTAGACTCGGATTAGTTCTAACTGCTAAGGCGGATATAGGCTCAGAAAGCCTGGGCAACATCATGCTGACAATACTTTATGCAGCGCTTTTTCAAATATATCCCCTCACCAATCTTTTGACCAGTAGTAAGTCGGTTGTAAAGTTCGAGCTCGTCAGTGGAGCCGTGGCGATGGCCTGGGCATTATTATGGTACGGCTCTACCTCTCAAGTTCTTATCTATTCTGCTTCCTCGGTTACAATACTTGGTGTGTACCAGAGCGCCAAATAAGTTTACATACATATGCCATGACAAGTACAACTGTACAGGTAAGTTACAGTATTCCAATTCAATAGGAATATAGCGTCGTTAATCAAAGCGCATTAATTCACATTCGAGAAACGTGCTTCGCGAATCATCTAGTCATAACCTAGAGGATCTGCGGGCTCTCGAGGAGGGCATCATCAAAT
>QFES01000637.1:0-11658 GCA_003316375.1 Tylopilus plumbeoviolaceoides
GATGAAGACTTGTTGGAGGGGAAGGGCGATGAATCGAGGACAGGGGCAACGAGCTCTTCGTAGGTGTCACGGGTGAGCTTGGAGGAGGTGTTGATGTCGTTCATGGTGGATTCAGCGCTGAGGGTTGGCGAACAAGATTTTTACGAGGCGTTCGCATCTGAGAGCCAGAAGGAAGGTGGCCTTTGGGCTGGAGAGGACGTCTACTTTGTACTTTGTCTTGAACGCGTTGGCAAGGCATTGGAGGAGGGCGTAGTCGAACGCCGAAATGGTTGTCGTAGGCAGAGGATTTGAGGACGAGCTGACCTTTGAGAAAGCGACGATAGCGATGGGCATGAGTGGGTGACCGACATCGATGAAGAGGATGTAACGGGGGTTGTCTGGTTCAGGGAAGTCAGTTTTGATTACGCCGGCAAGTTGAGTTGCGGCGGCGTCCTGGATAGCTCTGCGCTGCACGTCGGTGTTCTACCCGGGCACGGCGATGACGTCGGCTAGGGTGCAGCGGTGTCGTAGAGCTTGCACAGAACCCACCACCAGGGCGTTTGAGGCAAAGGACAGGATACCCACAGAGAGGCGTTGACTCGGATGAGAGCGACGCGAGAGTGTGGGCCAGAATTAAGGTTACACCATGGTGACTGAGAAAATGTTGCATATTCGCCGAGGTGAGACCCATTGACGCATTGACGACCCCCGGCCGTCAATTTCCTGGAATAGCGCAGCATAATAACTGTATAGTAGTAGCAGCTGTATTGCAGCCAACTTCAGACCGTGCGGTATGTACTATGTACCGGCCTGACCTATCCCGTGCGTTTTCAAATGTAAGTGTCAAGTGTTGGATAGACTCGCTGTGATTGAATATTGTCAGGTTCACTAAAAAATACCTTGTGTTGCATCTCGTCTACTGCGGAATACGTACCGTGGCACGTGTAGTATAACCTCCGTCGCGGCCGTAGTACGTCCACCGTCATTCGGGGCATCGAGGTCTCTCCAGACGGTCGGTAGGTTGCAGTTGGGACTCGCAAGGGTACGGTACACGTGTTCGCGATCAATCCGTATGGGGGACAACATAATCTGAGGAGTCACATGGACACCAAAATGTAGAACGTCGACAAGCACTGTGAGCGTTTCCATTGTTCAATACTGATTTCATTCGTCTAGCAGCCACTTTCAGTGGAGTTAGCACCCATCGCGCGATTACGCTCGACGCAAGTGCCAGGTGCCGATGGTCTGCGTTCGGACCTTGCGTTCATGTTTGTCTTTGGCACTGAAATAGCGCTACCCACGACTCTCCTCCCGCTGCAAATGGCGTCCTTACCGGGCGTGTCGTCGCGTCGCTCAGATCTCCCCCATCGCAATTCCCCATCGCCAGCAGAGCTTCAAGGACGTGCTCATATTTGATGTCTCTGACGACGTCTCGTCCCTGCGGCGGATCACGCTCAAGCAACGACCACGCGACTCCGGCATTCCATTTTCGTCGCCTATTACTTCGCTGGCGGCGAGCGTATCGTTGCCGGGTGTCGGTGCCGCGGGACGGCTGAGCGCTTCGCCGCCGGTCCCGCGTTCGGACACGTCGAGGAGGCAGTCTGGCTTGATATAACAGTTGCTCGAGACGGCGACCGAGTCAGTAAGCAAGGAGAGTATGGTGGCGACGTGGCAGTTGAAACGACGACATGATTGGGAGGAGGTGAAACGCGTAGTGCAAGAAGCCGGGGACCAATCCAAGCCCAGACCGTCCAAGTTTGTTTTGTCTTATCCCCTCTTGCTTCGTGCTGATCTTGGCGACCCAGCTCGCTCGCGTACCGGGACTCGTACCCCGCTCGATCTACCTGTCGCACCAGTTCTTGTTCTTCACACTCGGTGAAGACTACCACGCGTTGATTCGACGCCACCGTCTCACCATCTCTGGGATCAAGATCGAGGTGCGGAAGTATGTCGAAGTGAGCGCGTTCGCAGGGCCCTCGGGGGCGCATTTCGTCGAGGACCTCGCCTTCTCGCCCGACCGAACGCACGCCCGCTCGCACTCGCGTGGACACGCAGATGTACACAGTCCGTCATCGTTCTACGGCCCCTCGCGAGCGCAATGAGCGCCGAGATGGTGCACGATCCGAGTACGACCGGGGATCGCGTGTTGATCCCGATATTGCCCAACAGGGCAGCGCAGCAGTCGCGTGGGAAGACGGAGACGTCATGGAGTGGCTCAAGCACGCGCACAGTGTTGTCTGGGATGGGCATCGGTGGAGGGATCTCAATCAGGGTGATGGAAGGCGTTGGGGAGGTGATCCGAGGGGAGATAGATCGAGTGAGGGGTGGGCGTGAACGTGAACATGCTGTTAACGAGGATGGACGTGGGGACTCGGATGCAAAAGGGCAGACCCCCCTCGAATTTGAAGAGCGGGACCGAGGAAGATGGGTTGGCTGTGGACGAGGCAGAGAGGTTTGACGATGTACTTGGGATCATGGATGAGGACCAGGTGTGTTTGTCTGCTTCTGGAGGTTTGGAGAGCCTCTTACAACTTTGACCACTTGTTGTACTGTACTCTGCACCAGTCGGAAAGGTGATGTGATGAAGATTGTGGATGAGGGGTATGAAAATAGCAGACTTTGTATAATTTCAACCTGGCCAGATGACCATTTTCTGGTCTGAACAGTCTTCAAGTCTGCAAGGTAAACAATTGTGGGGATCATTCTGCTTAAGGAAACAATGTATGTACATCCAACAACTTCAGAAGTAAATCTTTGAATTCCTCCACTTTTCACATATTCTGATACACAGATGTAAAGATATTCCAAGAGTGAAGAAATGAGGTGCAAGTTAGGTACAGATGATTCTCAGGTGAAAGAGAACATTGCAGGATACATGGGTGGCATCATTCATTGGAGGTGACTAAAAATATGAGAAAAATGCAACAGAAAGAAACATAAAACACATACCAAGGCTATGTTTCTGAATGAAGGCAATGTAGTCCTTCTCAGAGGCATTTTCAGATAATGAAAAAAGAATTAAAAGAGGGCCTAGAGAGCTCTTGAATCTGGAATATGCTTCATGTAAAGCATCTTTCAGAGAAGCATCAGTAGAGCAATATAGTACTGCTGCACACTCCAGGATGAGAATGGATGCTATCAAGCAATTAGTAATTATAAAACAATCAAAAAAAAACATGAGATACCAATGCAAGTATGGTGCTTGTCTAGATTTTGCAAAAGAGTGTCCTATACTTGATTTATGTATGATATTGAGAAAGTAGGAATGAAATATACCTTGCAAAGTGTTGAGACCAAGAAACTAGCATTGGAGTCCTAGAGAATGTATTGAATCAACACAGTGGAAGCCAAAAATGATGTATCACTCACCTCCTAGGGAGTAGGGATAGCACAGAAACCATGAGCCTTGCAATTCCAGCCATCACACCATATCACTCACAAACTGGAGAGCAGGGGTGGGACAGAAACCATGAGCCTTGCAATTCCAGCCATCACATCATATCACTCACAAACTGGAGAGCAGGGATGGGACAAAAACCATTAGCCTTGCAATTCCAGCCATCACATCATATCACTCACATCCTGGAGAGCAGGGATGGGACAGAAACATGAGCCTTGCAATTCCAGCCATCACATCATATCACTCACAAACTGGAGAGTAGGGATGGGACAAAAACCATGAGCCTTGCAATTCCAGCCATTACATGATATTGCTCACTCTCTGCATAGCAAAGATGGGACAGAAACCATAAGCCTTGCAATTCCAGCCATCACATGATATCACTCACATCCTGGAGAGCAGGAATAGGATAGAAACCATCAGCCTTGCAATTCCAGCCATCACATAATATCACTCACCCACTGGAGAGCAGGGGTGGGACAGAAACCATGAGTCTTGCAATTCCATCCATCACATGACATTACTCACCAACTGGAGAGCAGGGACAGAAACCATGAGCCTTGCAATTCCAGCCATCACATCACATCACTCACCTCCTGGAGAGCAAGGATGGGACAGAAACCATTAGCCTTGCAATTCCAGCCATCACATCATATCACTCACATCCTGGAGAGCAGGGATGGGACAGAAACCATGAGCCTTGCAATCCCAGTCATCACATCATATCACTCACATCCTGGAGAGCAGGGATGGGACAGAAACCATGAGCCTTGCAATTCCAGCCATCACATGATATCACTCACAAACTGGAGAGCAAGGGTGGGACAGAAACCATGAGCCTTGCAATTCCATCCATCACATCATATCACTCACCCACTGGAGAGCAGGAATGGGACAGAAACCATTAGCCTTGCAATTCTAGCCATCACATCATATCACTCACCCACTGGAGAGCAAGGATGGGACAGAAACCATGAGCCTTGTAATTCCAGCCATCACATGATATCACTCACCAACTGGAGAGCAGGAATGGGACAGAAACCATGAGCCTTGCAATTCCAGCCATCACATGATATCACTCACTCTCTGGAGATCAAGGATGGGCAGAAACATGAGCCTTGCAATTCCAGCCATCACATGATATCACTTACATCCTGGAGAGCAGGAATAGGATAGAAACCATCAGCCTTGCAATTATACTGCTTTTAAAATATCAAAATACCTTCTAATGTAATGGAGTAGTTGGATGGCCTACATCAGAGATTATATCATCACATAAAAATCACCATACTCACTGCCTGTCATATTATCCACCATATCATTTGACAACATTAGTTTTCAAATCACCACCATTGACAAATGATCATACATAGTACTAATACATGTTGTCAGCCATACAAGCACTTTCAAGATAAACTTCTTACATACCCATAGCTGTGGGAAGTACATAATGCATTCCTTGATTATCCCCTCTTGATCCTTTCCTAGGTCCATCCTGCCACACCAATAAGTTGAATATCCAGTCTTAAATCACTCCAATTTGCTTACCTTCCTACTGCCTGTCTCACACCCCCCTTTACATTGTCTTTCTGCACAGCCAGAAGCATCAGTATCACCACTCCAGTGTCCAAGGCATTTTCTGTTTCTGCAATCAAGGCATCACAGCGCCCAGACTTGTGCATCCCTGTAAATCCAGTACAGCAACCAAATGAAACCAAACACCCCAATCCTTACTTTCCAGCATAACATATCTTGTGGAATCACCAATCTCCGTCCAGTACTGCTCTTGAAAAACCTTCTCTACCTCGTCTGCCACATCCTTCGGAGTGGGTCCCACATCTTCAAATCTGTCTTTCAATTTGGTCTTGATGTCGCGTTTGAATTGGTCGTACTTGGTGAACACCGCAATCACAGGCACTTCGCAGAGCATGTTGAACCTGACCACGGCATACGAGAATGCTACTTACCATTCTTGTCCGGACAAATCGAGCCGAAAAATCTCATGTCAAGCGCGGGTCGATTGTTGTCCATCGGGATGCAGTACCTGAGGCGATATTTCAGTTCGCACATTCTGAGTGTGAACAAGACGAACCAGATAGCATGCAGTCTGTCCTCTAGTCGCTTGGCAGTTGCCTTTTTGCGCACAAAGTCTTGCACGGTCTGTAGCTCGGTTTCGTTTCCGGCCTCGAATCCACACGAGTCGTGAAAAACGTAGCCATCGTGATTGGTGAACACGAGCTCGTGCTCGATGTTGTGTTCGCCACGCTGGTCGAGTCAGAAGTTGTTATCGTCAGCGCGGATGGACTAACCTCGGTAGTGGGATTGAGATGGATCTAATTTCTTCAGGGGTGAGAAGTACTCGGAACGGGATGATATTTCCTAACCTCTTCACGAGTGCCATCCTCGCCAACCCTGTATGTCTTCGGACTCTCCGTTGTTTCGCAGACTCTCTGCAAGATGGTCGTCTTGCCGGCATTTGCCCGACCGACGATCAGGACACGGAACTTGATGTCGGGGACACGGTAATTCAATGGCTTTTGGCTCATGGCTGGCAGTGAAGGTCGAAAGTGGGTGGAAGAAGGAAACGCGGTGTGAAAGCGGTCGGTATCCCAGCGCTCGATTCGTTCTCCGACTCGGATCACTCCAAAGAAGCATCGACAGATAAGGGCGACGACGGTGACCAGGCCAGCCTCGTGGAGATTCAGATCAGCTTTGATTGAATCTCGGACGTAATTGGCAAGTTGGATCCGAAGTGAGCATTCGACTGGAATAGTCGAAGAGCTCATTCTGCTGGAATGAGGTAGAGAGAATAACACGGTACACGAAAGATACATACCACAGTACTCGCAGGTGACACCATATACGGTCGAAGCTTGTCTCTGCTAGCACGGTCGCCTGCTTACCGGGACATAATGCGGCCCGTCTGATGAAATGAATGATATTTATATCTGCTATCCAAACAGAGAAACAGTTCTGGAATAAGGTGTGAAAGAGAAGGATGTTGATACGTACTGACGTGTCGAGGGTCGCCGAGGCTGTGGTCGTGATCTCTAGATCTGTGGCTGAAGCTCAACCTTATGGCGGTCTCCGAGCTCATGCATAATCCAGAGGAATGAATCAATTCATCAACGCGGTAGGAATACAACCTAGCAAAATCAACAGGGTGATATATGACTGATTACAATCAGTTGAGACCGACCGCGGAAGCAACAAGGTGCACAGTGAAAGATGACGCACCTCAATTCTGACACTCGACCCACGATTGGCATCTCGACACACCTTCCCGAGTTGTTCCCATCCCTCCCGATGCCCACCCACCCCACCCTATACTGCTGCTGGTCATCATTCTAGTAAGACAAACAGCAACATTCCCACTTATTCCGCCACATCCTTGGCAAGTACTCCAGATTCCACCCGGCGCCAAACGGGACCGCCTTACCTCTCACGTGATCGTTCCTGCGACGCTGCACTATAGAGGAAAAGAGGCATGGGCGTGTTGGAGTCCTGAAACACGGATGAGTTTAGCCGAGTGATTGTGAAGCCTAGTCCAACTGATGAACGACGAAAGGTATGGATGGAAGTATGGGTTCAGAATCCCTGTCTAGGTCGAGCCATGAGGCAAAGTTCACGAGGTATTATACACCTTCTTCCCGGGGGAAGGTCGCGTCGTATTGCATGCGCTGAATCGGGCTGACAGACATGATGAAGTGCTCGTGAAAATGGAGTCATGGTTCACCTAGATACGATTAGCATACACCTTCGAAGACAAGGTGAGGCAGGGTGCATGCCAGTAAAGCCTGGGCCCGTCCCTGTGTGACCTGAGACCTTGACAGGATGAGCGCGTCTGAGAATTCCTGAATCCCATGACCGAGGTAGGGACTACTGAGATCGTCTGTTCGTAAGACCAAAATAAGTTAGTCCATTGTGCGAGTGATCCGGATTCACCACCACCCGAGTGGGTGCGGAGGATGAAATACAAGCAACACATGAATGCAGAGACATGGAGCATTACGACCGACATCGGCCCTGGAGAGAAGATTCCGCAGCGAGGGAGGAAGGAGAGCGGGAGCAGGAAACGAGATGAAGCCGACCATCGTCAGGAGGAGACAGGCGGAGGGCAAGCGTGTCGCGCTGCAAAAGTCGTAAGAATGAGACCCACCGTTCACGTCCAGTGAGGAGATCGCCATCTGTGTCGTCTACTTCAACAGCAACGTCGGCGGCGAAAAAGAGGCTGTCAAGCAGAGCCTGGATGATAGCATGGCATTGAACGAGAATGTCAGTATGCGCGACACAACAGATCGAAGGAAGGACTGGTCAAAGCGACCCAGGACATTCACTCTCATGTCTGGACCGGAAGGAGCAAAGGAGCGTAAGCAAATATAAACAAATACAAACCTAAGATCGATGCCCGACACGAATACTTTTCCGCGCTCGTCCGAGTCGCTCCGACTTCACTCGCGCCCTGCCCGTTCCGACAGCAGTGTTGAACGTTGAATGATGCTTGAATCACAGACTTGAACTCTTTGACCTCAATTAGTACTGTGCCATCCTTGTTCACGATATATCATGGGTACACAGGTCCATTCTCTACAATTGAAAGTACGCTCGCAGGCAAGGCATCTCCTTCATTAGTATGGCTTCACGTACCCCGGCGGCGGCTCCTGTTCTCAAGAAAAACTGCATCGTCGCGCTTTGAGTCATCTCCGCCAGTCAGAGTAGTCAGCTCCATTACACGTTGCTTGGATCGCCGGTCTGCAAGGACACAGCATCGGCCACTGCATGATGCCAGGTCAAGGAGCTTCAAGTTGCGTAGAGCACTGGTACCATGTGGGGGTAGCGACGAGAGGCCTGCCCGCGACGCCCTGCCCGCGACGCTAACCCATCTAATATGTGGTCCCACGTTGCGTGCTGGATTTGAAGCAGCGCATCCGCACGCTCGCCGCATCCGTGCATGATGCATCGTCTTCAGGTGCTGATTATTTGCTTCGAAGCGCCAGTATCAACATGCACCCCCGAGGGGTACCGCTTGTAGTGTAGACCTGATCGTGCCGACAGACTAAATCACGTAAAGTCAGATGGACTTTGCTCCGTACTCGGCTCCCAGCGCACATGCGGGTTTTCATTCACATGCGTACAACGTACATCCTAAACGGTGGCGGTAACAAGCTTGAAGAGCTACTTGACACGCGAGTCATTCATTTCGACTTGGATCCCATCGATTCATCCAACAGCCTCTGAATCGTCTGGCGGAAATCCTCTCGCTTAAAAAAAACCGGACCGTTGCTCCCGTACAACGTCCGGCAGTAGCCATGAATTTCCTTGCGTCTGGCTGAGTATCCATAGCACTCAAACGCTTCCCGTAAGACATCCCAATTCGTCGAACCCGCCAGATCCGGTTTCAGCGTAAGGTCGAACAGCGATGTCAGTACTGATATGAGGTCAATGGTGTATGTCATCAGTAGACACTCGACATCAGGTCTTTCAGAAAATGTCATTAAAAGCGCACCACAGAGGTAGAGTCAGCACATACATGCGTTCCATGACGGCACTCGAAACCCATTTCACAAATAAATACGCCAAGCCCAGTATGGCTACCGGTGGTGCAACCGGAACGGTGCCGGCTTTGACCAGGTTAACGAAATTTGCAATCGTATCAAGATACGGCACGCTGGGAGAGGGCCCTGAGCAACATTAAATAGGAACGTGTCGTACAAACACGTACTGGGTGGGGGATCGAACGTCTTGAACAAGATACAGCATGAGTTGCGTAAACTCCACTCCAGTTAGAATCTACGATTGTCATTTGGAGATCCTCTCGCACGTAAGATCCTGCCTCACCTTGTCTTTTCTGAAGTTCCAACACGTTATAATGTTCTGATGGACTTGTGCAAGGCATTCCCGCAGTAGCATATCTCCCGCGCCGGGAATGGTTCTAGCAAGGGCATGGTAGTAAACTTTACGATGTTAGGTCCGTATCATGGACACGAGCGGTATATTGTACATACAATTAACCCCCTTTCTGCACGGCGAGAGGGATTAGAAATGTTGCGATGGAGCCGAACAACGCCATGGCACTTACTCGACGCATGCTTCGATCTTCATTGGGAGGCTAGCACGCTGGGCAACTGCCCATATCACCCATGCATCACCTTTGAACTCTTTGTGGACGATCTTGCGAGTCATATCGACTAGGTTGGCAATTGATCTCTCATACCCTTTCTTGACTGAGATGGATTAATGCCACACGGCAATCGAATCGAGACCGCCTGCTTACCAGAGATGTTGATGTAGGGAGGGGTAGGGATATTTAGCCACGGAATCGGAGAGAGAGCGCGCAGAGGCTTCGAAGGCATCGTGAGCATCCATCCTCCCGGCCTTGCGTAGTATCTCGAGGTCTATTTCTGGCTCATCTTCCTCTCTTTCTATCTCCTTTGAGCGCACTAGTGCATCGTACTTGGTGAAAACAACAACAACAGGAGCTGATGTGCATGGGGGCGGTGATCAATGAGCACCCCGATCATTTAAACTGAAAAGAACGAACTCTTGAGTTTGTTGGCCAGTGCTAACAGCTTCTTGTCGCCTTCTTCTAACACTCGCCCCCCAGCTCTTGGCATTTCAGTGCACAGCCTGGGGACAGTGAGTTCCAGACCACTGGCTCGCCACGGCAACAGACTTGCCAAATGGCATGCAGTTTGTCCTTCAAATCCGGCCTGGCATGTCTGTCTCTTACGAACCGATCTGCGAGCTCGAAATTAGTTTTATCTCCGGCCTCGAATCCTTTCGAGTCGTGCAAGACGAAATATGTATTCTCGTCGGAAACAAATTCTTGGTCGATAGAAGCTTCTCCGCGTGTATATTCGGATACTTTCTGAGTAGAGGAAAGATCAGCTGATCGCAATCCGAGACGGACGAATGCGATCACTCACTGCCTCTGTGATTCCAAACACGCGATTGACCAAGGAGGATTTTCCGACACCAGCCTGCGATGATCATCAGAAGGATACGAGAGGAACGGCCGAGACTAGGACTGACACGACCAACACAGAGAATGCGAAATCTGCGAGAGCGAATGAAAACTGGACAACATGAGCTCGGAACTCGATGCATACCTCGGAGAATCTCGTCAATGGTCGAGATGGGATCCATACTGCTGACGTTGAGGGAAGCAGGGCGAGAAGAAAGAATTGTTTATCGATGACTGCTATCGATTATAGGCCATGGCCACACGTGTTCATTGTGAGGTGCTTCTATCCGATCATCGCCAAGAGTGGGGCACGGAAAAGTCCGCACGCGGTATATTCTGAAAGGAGCCGTCTCAGCCAATCGGACCGGTTCCCTGTTTAGGTGGCTCGAACGTCAATATTGCCACCCCATCCGAGTTGCCCCAGCCTCCCGCTTGTGTTACGATTTACCCAAGACACACACTTTAGAACGAAACCTATCGTTCGAGGTCAAAACTCTGAGTCAAACTCGTCCATTGTCACTCACGCTTCCACCTTCGCTAGAGCCGTACCTCGACTCGTCGACGGGTAACGTCTTGGCGGCTCCTTTGGTTCCCAACCTCGTCTTGCACTGTGACCGCCATCTGTTTGTCCGGGCTGCTTTTCACGTCTGGCTCTTTTAGCGAGGCTCGAGGCTAGCGTTCTCTGTCCTGGTACTCAAGTTTTACGTTCTGGAAAGATGTCTGGCGCTTTCTAGGCTTACACAATTTAGTTGTTGCGTCGACAAGAACAGATTGAACGCGCACGACCAGGGCATCCGCAGTGTTTTGCGAGTTCGGCGAGTGCCGCGTGCGTCTGGTATTGAAGGCGATGGAGGACGCGGCAGAGCTGAGTTTGAATACAAGGGGAATATTCGCCCCATCTGTCCGCGTGCCGCCTGACCGCTCCGAGCCTGCCTCCCGAGAATGTCCTCCGACTTACTCGATCTTCACGGTTTGATATGGGGTTTCCCGCTGGATACCATGGGCGCCATTCAAATTCCGTCCAACGAGAGTTGCTCCGAACTCAAGTCCATGATCTCCAAAGAATTGTCACTGCCATTTAACACCTTCACTCTTCATAAAATGTGTCTTAACAACCTTCCAGAGGAGACTGTGTATCCGGACGAGGTGATCGATATCAATACGTTGCCGACTCTCGACCCCAACGACAAAGTATCCGATATTTTCCACGACGCCCTCAGCCCCAACAATGCGCCGCATTTTGTAGTTTTCACATTAGATTCAAGTAAGTATCTGCCACTATCTCTCACCCAACGACGACTTAGCCAAATGCTCA
>QFES01000638.1:0-10376 GCA_003316375.1 Tylopilus plumbeoviolaceoides
CAAGCCACGAATTACCATATAAAGTATGCGGTGGCAGCCTGCCAGGCTGCCACCGCCACGGGTCCCGAGTTCGGGAACGGACACTAAGTTAGTCTCAGTACAATTAAAGCTACGACTCCACGATGTATTCCAATTGCGCAGTATGCTCTCTCGAAATCACGCACTCGGCTGCCTCGAAATCGCGCACTTGGCCTCAGAATCACCCGCACGCTAGCCGTGTGAGTTTCGCGGTATATTTCTTCATGCCGCCAAAGAACCATAGAATCAAAGCCGAAACCAAAAGATACATACTGAAGCACCTAAATCTCACTCGTCTCCCCCTCTCACCATGATCGACAACACCTCTGCCTCTGCCTCCTGCAAAGTCATGAGTTGCGCTCGTCAACGCACCTTCAGGTTCCGCCACCCTATATCCCTCGTCAGACCCTCCATCGCAACCAAGTACATGCGACCCGCTGGGGCCTCGTCATCTGTGATCTGTTTTACGGGACCTGCTTGCTTAGCGTTTGTACACTTTGATACGGAAGGTGAGATGGGTCGCAACGAGAAGGGACACCTAGTTCTGCCTGGGAAATGGTCGCAGTGCGGTACTTGATGCATACGTGTGCCAAAAACGTCTTTTCAGATATCTTGTCATGGACGTCTGTCGCGTTGGAGTACGTCAGAGTTGCAGAGGTGCGTATACGTACCTTTGAACTCGAGAGTGTCGGCGCGGGTGGCGAATATGTTGAGCACTGGGGCATCCTCTGCAAGGTGTTCTCGTGGGGGTCGAAGAAGCCGAGTGTTATCACTTCATCCATGAGATTAGCAGATTCCTCAGTTTTGGTCGACCCCTCATAACATCAACCTAGGCACCGAGGAGTGACCCTGTGGCGGAGGGGAGGGCAGGCTCGCGGTCGCAGAGACCGTCACAAATGATATGCGATGGAGTACGCGCGGAGGGAGCGGGCCATGGCGTCGCTCTCTTTTGTGCTCTACCAGTAACTGGAATCAGACGAGATGATTTCCTTCATGGGTGCCCTTGGACAGCGCAGGTGTCTTGGACGCCACTGAGAGTAAGTTTGGGGTATCAGCGGATTAAATGTACATCTGGGAAGTAGCGATCGGTATCGAAAAAAGAGCAACAGGTCAGGAGCACTTACACTGAATACGCTGCGCATCAATGAAGTATGTTGAGCACCATGTTACATCGGAAAGGTAGTTCATCTGATCCGGAAAACGTGTGTGGGTCTTTGACACATTGAACAAGTAGCCGTCACCACTCGCAGACTGATGTCGAGGTTCAGTATTGCTGTGTATGGCGACTTGACTTCTGCCCTGTAACTTCCCGGCGACTGCGCAAGCGATGTAGGGCGATGGAATGAGGGGGGGACATCGGAGACGCAAGCGCCTGGGCTGTGCGAGCTGATTCATATCGTGATTTCGGATAAGGGAACATGGTGAGACACGTGCCGTGAGGAATTCACGCTTCTCGACTCTCCTCATTTTTCCTCCCCATCTACGTATGCGCTGTCGACGGACTTGCAGTCAATGCAGGACGGTGCGTTCGGGTCGTTGAAGAGTATCTGAGATGACAACCCATCGACTTTCAGATAAACCGAAAGCAGTTGAAATCGATACCCAAGATGGAATATGCTCGGTCTTGTTTGCCGAAGATGGCAAGCAGGTGTTGGGCGGCGGGGTCAAGGGATTGCTTCGACGGTGGCGAGTGGATAATGGACACGAGGTGGGCGAACCTATTCGAGTGGAACAGGCAGAGATCTTTGCTGCTGCACTGTCTGCGGATCGAAAATGGTTGGTCTGTGGATTGAGGCTGTTGTATAACTCAAGTCATACGAAGGGGAGGGTGAGGGTATGGGACGCGCAGACTCACGAGGAGGTCTATGACATCAAGAGTCACTCCGGGACGGTGTGCTCTGTCGACGTTTCACCCGACTCGACCAAACTTGCCTCGGGTGGGTGCGACAAGCGCGTGTTCATCTGGAACATGAAGACAGGCAAGAGACTCGTCGGTCCACTCGAACACGAGGGCAACGTGGTGACAGTGCGATTCTCCCCCAAAGGAGACCGCATCGCCACCGCGACGGCCGAAAACCCCGACAAGGGAATTCGACTCTACGACGCCGACACTGGCGAAGTTCTGCTGGACATCCCGTTCTCCTTCAAACTATCCGTTTCTCCATGGCTTGCCTGGTCGGCTGACGGTCGCCAAATCTTGGCTGTATTTTGGAAAGGCCAAGTCAAGCGATTCGACACGTCCTCTGGATCCTTGCTCAGCACTTGGTCCCTTCCTGCGAGTGGATGTCCTGCTTCTGTCATTTGGGCACACAATCAAAAGTTTGCCGTTGTCGGCACACATGGCACATTAACATTCTGGGACACCTCTTCCCAGCAGCAAATCGGGACAACTATCAAGCACACGAGCACCATCTGGTCAGTCGCGCTCTCCTCCAAAGATGACTGCCTCGCGACCGGCGAAAAAAACGGCAAAGTTATTCTGCGGAGTCTACGTGACATTCTTCCTGCGGCATACCTGACGGTCGACGTAAGTGTTTGTAATTTGGCGATACCGGGGAATCTAACGGGCGTATAATCTTAGCTACCTTTGATACATATCAGCAGTGTTGAGTTCAAATACTGGATGCAAGGTGATCTGACGCGCGTCGAGAAACTCTTGGACACAGACATCATACATCCCTTCAACCCTCTCTACCATGCTCGCGCACTCGCTCACCGTTCTCTTGTACGCGCCCGTTTAAAACAGTCGGTTATCGCCATCGAGGACGCCACCAAGGTAATACAGAGTGATCTGTGCTGCAACTCTTGCTTACCATCATACCCAGTCCATCCAGATCCAACAATCCAGCATTGGCCGCATTGCATACGCAGTTGCCATCCTCGGAACTGGTGACTTTGAATCAGCGATACGAACAGTGGGCCAGGCCGTCGGTGAAGCTCCCCCGAGTGAGAAGGGTATCCTCTTGTTGATAAAGGTATGCACCTGTCGTCTGCATTACTGGTAGTATCAACATTCTACATTCAGACTGCGATCCTGTTCAACTGCGAAAAACACGATCATGCTTTTTCCCATCTAGATCGTTGGGTCGCGGGAGTGCCACCTAGTGAGCGTTCACCACATGTCGCCATTAGGGTAAGTGCGCAAAGGCTCGTGGGACACCAAAGTGAGAATGACCAAACATTGTTCAGGCCCAAATGCAGCTCTTACTTGGGCGGATGATGCTGCGGAGGAGAGAAAACCAACGTGCGCTGGAGTCATTCAAGGAGGCACAAAAAGCTATCCCGTTTCAACGTGGCCCTTATTTGCAAGTCATCTCCCTCGTGAGTCAATGTCGATTCCATCTCTTCTTGAAATAACGCCATGCGAAAAAAGATATTTGGTTGGGACTTTGAGAGGCTTCTTACTGAAATTCAAACATCCGTGTATACCGCACTTGAGGGCCTTGGCAATGAAGTGTTAACGCCCGAAATGACAACAGATTGGCACCCGGGTATGCTCACCCTTGACCGATTGACTATGATCATGATGGACTGAGTCTATGCATTAGCCATTGTTCAGTACTATCTCGCGCGGCTCGAAAACAACGGCGGCATGGCAGTGGAGTCCCAGGATCCTGAACGAGCGATCACACAATGCTCCATCGCGCTGTCGCTGAATCCATCGAAACCCATCAAGCTTTTTATCAAGCGAAGCAAGGCGCAAGCACAGCTGGGTCTGTGGGAGGATGCATTGAGAGATTCGGACAAGGTATCACCTAAATCTTAAATTTGCATATGAATCCTAAACTCAGTCAATGTAGGCCATCGAGGCGGATCCCTCGAGTCCTTGGGGGTACGAGAGAAGATACGCAGCTCTTCATGCTTTGAACCGATACGATGCAGCGATGCATGCGTTCACAAGGATGTACTCCCTAATTGAAGAATCTCATGATCCAGAGATTCGTCGTCAGTGTTACTCTATCAGTCTGAAACTGACTGCAGTTGACATCACGCAGAATTAGGCAAGAAATACATTTCACCCACGCGACTGAAGAGGAACATCAACGATGTTGTCATCGAGGTGTTCAAGATATGCCCAATCGTGCTTATTGACGTCAAGAATGGTTGTCTCTGCAATGCACCGGAACGGACACGTACGTTTGAGTCAGAAGCTCAGTTTAAAGAACTGTTTTCTTCCATGACGGGGGAGTTGGACGAAAGACGGATCAGACAAGTGGTTGAAGAATATTTCCAATATGTGGCGCTGTCACATGTCTGGGATGGGGAGGAGCCCTCATTCCAGGACGTAAGGATGGTCGATAATTCAGTCTGGAAGCTGGGTTCGTCACTCCAAAATGCCAAGCTGCGCAAATTCTGTGAGGAGGTCGCCAGAAACGGGTATCGCTGGGCGTGGAGCGATACCTGTTGCATCGATAAAACGATCAGCACCGTCCTCAACCAGTCGCTCAAGATGATGTACAAGTGGTATGAAGCCTCCGCAGCCACATATGTACATCTCGCAGGTGTAGAATCCCCATCGGGTCTCAGAAAGCTAACCGACAGTCTCTGGATGACGCGGGCATGGACTTCTCAAGAGCTTCTCGCACCTAAAATTATCCGATTCTACACGCAAGACTGGAAACCATACCTCGGCGATGCTCGGTCAAACCACAAGGAATCACCCGAGATCATGCAAGATCTCGCAGATGCTATCAAGATCTCTCGCAACACCCTCGTTTCATTCGAACCTGACGATCTCAGCAATAGGGAGAAGCTACGACTGGCCTCAAGACGGAATGCGACACGGGAGGAAGACGTGGCATACTCGTTGATCGGGATGTTCAAGAGTGATATCCGGCCAGATTACGGAGAAAGATATGCTGCACTGGGGCACTTGCTAGAGGAGATCGTGGCTCGTTCAGGCGATGTGAGCGTGCTCGCGTGGACGGGCCAGTCTTCGCCATACAAGTCTTCCGGCCTCCCTCATCGTGTATAACGACCCTCCCTGCACTTTCTCTGCCATCCAGGACGCCGACCTGGACATTCGCGTTGCAGCCTGGAAGGACCAGCTGTCTCGGGCAGTTGTCATGCCATTCTATGAGCGCGTCGTCGCTTTACCTCCGGCACGCTTTGCCAATCGCAGACTTCATCTGCCGTGCATCATCTTTTCGGTCAAGCGACTCGGGATACAACATTTCGAACATGGCCACGCCATCCGATACCGGGCTCGGGTCCCAGGGATTGGCCATGTGGAATTTCAGACGCTAGACACGCTCTCGCCGACGGAGCCGCGCAGGCTCATCATTGTACACCCATGGATCCGTGATCTCTGCGATCCATTTGACGGATTCGTTTGGGGAAGTTCATCGGACGATGGCGACAACTCGTCGGACTCGGGTGTAGAGAGCGCGGGGTCCGAGTCATCGCCGGCTCGGACGTCACCACTACACGCTGTTCCCGCGCCCTTCATAGACAACTACACCCGAGCGCTTCGGCTGGTTGCCCGTCTTGAACAACCATTCCATGCGTTGTTGCTCCAGCAGCAACCAAATGGTGAATTCAAGCGCGTTGCTGTTGAGCACGACATTGTCATTTCAAACCTCGCCGAAGAGATCGTCTTTTCGAGAGACGTGGGTACGAGCGTCGTGGAGATATTGTGATGTCGTTTAGGGGATCCGGTCGAGTTCCTCTCTTTTACTATACGTTGCTATCGTATTTCTGTCGCGTTGTCATTCGCTATCACATTGCTCTCCATAATTGCATGTCCCGTGTTGCATCCCCCCTGCGCTGCACTGGCCCGCAATTGCGGTGACTCTCAGAGAGCACTACGAGCCTTCCCGGATGTGTCGATTTTGCCAGGCACCAATCAAGACACGAAACCATTTTCGTTACGCAGCGTCAATTATTCATACATCAAACACCTTTCTCATAAAAGTCACAGAACCCGGGCTCTGCGCATCAATCCCTCGAACGTCGAGCCACAGCCATAACTGACTAGATATCTGTGCATCATTGGCCACGAACATCTGCAGAAATACCTTTAGTGAAACGACGGATCGCAGTGTCCTCGAACCGCTCACTGTTACCTTTGGATTGGTCGCGTCAGGAGCTATATCAGTCGCGGGCTTACTATACCGTATACCTCCCATGACTTGCAAAGGATTGATCGACCATCGATGTAGGTGTCATACGTGGACTGGAGTGGGTCTCCGATAGCAGCGGCGAGGACTCGGAAGCCTTGTTGTTTGTTTCACGTTCTTGATGACGTATCCGCTCGGGGAATCCGTCAAACTTCACTGTCAGCGGGAGTCAGTAACGACGGCGAGAGTGGATCACACTGTGTGCCGACCAAGGAGGGTTAGGTATGCATTCCCTTTGGAGTCATCAGAGATGACGCCAAACGTGATACCGGCCAATGCGAAGATGTGGCCTGGGCGTGCTAGCGTCGTGAGGTGCAATGCTTTTCCCGACCGGGAAGGTCAGGTGCAAGGTGCACTATGTTGGTGCAGCTCGAGAACCAACCAGGCTGGTGACCTCGACCGCGACAGCTTGCCGCAAAGACAGATTGGTCACCAGTCTAGAACCAACCTGCCTGCTGCATGCAGTTGTGATCGCGCATTGACATTGAGGCGGGTGCGTACGCGTGATATGCTATTCATGATGAAACAACTGGACGCAGCGGGTTCCGTTGTCTAGTTTCCTGAAAAACTGTGGGCAAACATGACGTGAATTTGGTGTACCAACCTTGGTGTTGTCGCTCCCCTTCGGGCCGCAATATCAATATCGCCGACTCGGACATCAAGGTGCATTTGTAGAGCATGGCAATCATGGCCTCTGAGTCTGAGAACGCCCGAGATGTCATTTGTGACTACTAGAACCATTCTGGATCACTGATTAGTCGAGAATCGGGCGGTAGATTGTGTTGTCGCGATTTGGGTCGATAGCGACGGTCTTTAGAATGCAAGCGCGACGAGTGCGCACAGTCGTATGCATAAAAAAAGTAAAAGCCTACATTTTCGCGTGCTGTATGTTGCCAGGCATGTATCGCGTACCAGTCGACGGTAATATTCGCCCACTCTCCAACGTGCTACCGCCCACACGACCCACCCCAATAGCGACCCTCCGGCACCACATCCCAATCAAGCAATCAACGTCGAGGCAGTGTTGGCATCGTATTTGAAGTTGGGTTGGATCACCTGCTTGGTCTTGTAATATCTCGCCAACCGGTGAATTCGACTCTCGATGAGAATGAGGCGAAATTTGGAGTCCTTGTCTTTTCGGTTGACTTCGAGGTGTTTGCGGACAGCGATGGCTTTTTTGATGAGGTGATACAAATCTTCGGGGATGGAGGGTGCGAGGCCTGTGACATGGCGCAAGGCGTGAGCGATCGGGAACAAGGGGGTGACCAAGACGTACTTTGGCTCTTGAGCACCCGGAGGATCTTGTTACCAGTGACGAATCGCACTTGGGGAATGCCGTGCGAGTCACGGAGGGCAATGCCGATTTGGGATGGAGTGAGACCCTTGCGGGCGAGTTTGATGATGTGCTCCACGACCTCCTCGGGGGTGGTCTTGAGCCATGATGGCGGGGTACGGCGGTATGGAAGGGCAGAGGAGGCTAAGGTCGGTTCAGTGCTGCACCGTATGGAATGGTCAAGCCACGCTACATACAGATACCCTTTCCGGGAGCGTGCATACGACCCATGGTTGCTCTGTAAAATAGTCAGCAACGTCGCGGACGACGAGCACGACGAGCACGCACAGATTTCGGCGGGGTGAGTGTTGTCAAAAGCCTTGAAGCGTTACAGAGATGACACGAGATGTCACGCGTGACATCGTGGCTTGTGGTACTGTACAGTTGAAAACTTTAATTTGTTAGTCAGCTGGTCATTGCTCGCGATCCTCAAGACCGACCTTCCCGGTGACCAGCCAGGTGCGTACATCCACACCACCTTGTCGACGTCGGTGCTGACTACCAACTAGCATGAAGCTCAACATTGCTAGTAAGTGTATGCATGGATCGCTCGTTAGTGTGCTCATCGTCGCGTGCAGACCCCGCCACTGGCCAACAAAAGACCATCAACCTCGATGAAGAGCGGCGCTAGTATGTCCATCAATACCTCATGGCGTGTTCCTCCCTCACCTCCGCTCAGCCGCATCTTTTTCGACAAGAAAATGGCCCAAGAAGTCGAGGCCGACACAATAGGCGATGAATTCAAGGGTTATATCCTCCGCATTACTGGTGGAAACGACAAACAAGGTTTTCCCATGAAACAGGGTGTTCTGCTTCCCCACCGTGTTCGTCTCCTCCTTTCAGATGGGCACTCGTGCTACCGTACTCGTCGCGATGGTGAACGCAAGCGCAAGTCCGTCCGTGGGTGCATTGTCGGCCCAGACATTGCCGTTCTCTCCCTCGTCATCGTCAAGCAGGGTGAAGCTGATATCCCTGGATTGACCGACAACGTCCTCCCCAAGCGACTTGGCCCCAAGCGTGCAACCAAGATCAGACGGTTCTTCAACTTGAGCAAGGAGGACGACGTGAGAAAGTATGTTGTCCGAAGAGAGGTCAAGAGCGCGAAGAAGGAGGGAGCCAAGCCATACACCAAGGCGTGAGTGACGAGCCGTACCCGTCCACGTCGCCTTCTTACCCCAATTTGCCAGACCCAAAATCCAACGACTTGTCACTCCCATTCGTCTGCAACGCCGCCGCCACCTTCGCGCCCTCAACCGTCGCCGGTTCGACCGCCAGAAGGAGCAAAAAGCCGAATACGAGTACGTCCCACCCAACTTCTCGCTGATAACTGCTCACCCGAGCTTTTATCAGTGCCCTCCTCCAAAAACGTCTCGCCGAAAAGAAGGCCAAGGTTGCTGCTATCAAAGCCTCGCACAAGTATGTTCTAATTTTACGTTCTTGACCCCGATACTTACACCACTACCTCCAGGACTGCCTAACCATCACGTTTCCGCACGTTTATCAACACGACCATGTGTACTTTCTTCCGTATATCATGTCATTAGGCTGTTTTATGCTACTTTTCATGCGCATGCCTTGGGTATATTTTTTACCATCCTGCATGAGCAAAAATGGAGCTTGTCGGACAGCTGCGGAAATGCGAATCTCGGACTGCTTCAAGTTCTGATAGAAAGCATCATTTCCTGGGTATTTTCTAGGAGAACATTCATGCTATGATCTTTCATCCGATGCTAAGCCTGAGTGACGACTCGCGAGAACCGAGCCAAACAGACTAGATGGCTGCCACATAGTCGTCTGTTTGGGGCCTATCATACTTGTGCAGCAACCATCGCATCGTAGAGCCCGTGTTGCGAGCCAAGTCCGTAGGTTAGCGTGAGCTCGGACAGAATATCCGGAGAGTGCTCGAGCTATGGTACATTGATCAGCACCCAACAGCCGAGATGGTCCTTGACACACCATCGAAATGATATCTTCCAGCAGATGTGCTTGTCCGACTGCCATGCCCATCATCCCGTCCTGCGATGCATGCACGATATGTACGTGAAAATGATCTATCCGGTCCAGCGATCAGCGATAGCCATCCATCAGAGGAAGAGAGCAGAACGACGACGTACAATACGACGGCTGGTAATGGACATACATCCTCAGCGCGCCTCTGGGCAATCCCCATCGCTCCTTGACGACGTCATACGCCCTCTCCCGTATCTCCTCCAACATGCCAACTTGGCCGCCCGGTCCACCCCTGAGATCGCGCAACGAGCGAATGGCAGGATCCGACACGATCGCGAGGAGGTAGAGCGACGAGAGCGGGCCACTCTGGTTCCATTTCATATCGGGCATGATCACAAACTGTGGGGAGCGGTAGATGATGGATTCCTTTTCAGCGTTGCCGTCCATGATGTCTCTGACCCTGCCGGTGTGTGGGTCAGAGGAAGGTCATGCCGAACGGGGATCATACCATTGCGTGCGCGATGCGGGAAATGCGTCGATGTAAGGGCGCACGAGCTCACGATACAGGGCTGGCGTTTCGCTGACCATGATGCGCTCCTGTTTCGTGTACTAGAGTGCGAGGCGTAGGATGGACTGAACCTGAGCACGGCGTCAACGGCTGGGTTCGAGGAGGAAACGAATACCTTTTTGATGTGGACCTCGGTCGCTGGACAGATCACCCTGATGGTGACGTCTGGCATGTCGTCTTTGCGAGCGAGCCAGCCATGGAACCACGAGTACTGTGCAGCGTGAGTGCGCGATCATCGAGAGGGCGAGGATCGACGTACGATGTCCGTGTGTCCGATGCCTTTGGTGGAAGTGACCAGGCCAGCGGCCAAGTGATCCGAGAACGTGGGCGGGAACGCAGTGCGCTCGAAGCGGAGGATAGCGGGGAGACGAGCGGACGCGTCAGCATG
>QFES01000641.1:0-34312 GCA_003316375.1 Tylopilus plumbeoviolaceoides
TCGAAGTAGGCCTTCCTTTTTCTTTGTCCAGACTGCGAAGGATATCACCGGGGTCGACATCAAGATCATTACACCCTTGCAGCAGCTGGGAAAGTAGGGAGCGCATCACTTCGGCAGGGGTTGTAGAGCGCTCGTTTCGAAAATCGCAATAGAAAAATGCAAGGAGTTCCCCTTCACGAAGTGTAGCTTTGAGGGAATCGATAACAGATGCACTGTAGCGAAATTGCGTAGCCTCAGTATGAAACTTGAAGGATGCTACAGTAACTCACGCAAGGACCGATTTACCGGAACCGGCTGCATTCGCATACACCGGTGTCAGGATCAGGAATTACCAACGTCGAGATGCATACGCACGTTTTCCATGCAACCATAGAAATGAATTATCCAGACTCTTCCATGTCCTGTATTCATCGGTATGGGGCAACCATGTACAGGTATCCGGTTGACGCAACTCGAGCGTGTCTTCATGCTTGGTGGCACAACATCACTGCTTTGTAGCCTCTGACCGTTGTTTGCCGTTGTAGATATTTGAAATGGAGCTCTTTTTGGGTCAAGTATGCAAGAGTTTCCATTACTTGGTAAGATGGTTGTCAGGCTGAGTAGGTGTTTGATGCCATTGTCAAAGCCAATAAGATTTTTCTTTTATTTCATAGGCATGTACTGTCTTGGAGAATAGATCTCTGATGCCAAACTTAGTGTAATTCTCATACCATTTTTTCACCAACATTATTGAACTCACCAATAGAAGCTAAGATATACACCATTAAGTTGCCATGTTACACTGCTGGAGCCGTATCACTCTACACTAGGTAATGTCCCCAATAGTATGTGACTTTTCGCGGATATTACACTGCCTTAGCAATGGCAGCTACTGTCTTGTAATTAAATAGCGAATTTTCACTTGGCCTGCCATACATACTTGCTTTTCAACCAAGTGGAAAAGAACAATGGTGTGCTTCAATGAATCAGAGGTAATTTCGTGAGCTAAAACTATCAAAGTGCGGGAAGCAAGAGTGAATTCCATTCATTAGGCTCTAAGTACATAAAGTACCAAAGTAGCTAAGGTCTTTATGCTAATCAACCGTAAGCAGAGCTTAGAGGTCCTGGCCAAGCACAGCCAGTTAGCTAGAGAAATAGAAACACGAATGAAAACACTCACTGGCACAACCTGCCAGTGGTAGCCACTACTCACTCGACTGAGTAGGGGGCAGGTGACGTGGCGGGCGCATCGTGTCGATGTTGTGTTGTCGATGCAAGAGGGCGAGGGCGAGGGACGAGGGTAGGTGACACGGCATGCGCGCCGCGCTGGTGTTGTGTTGTCAACGCAAGAGGGCAAGGGCGATAAGGACGATGGGAAAGAGGGCGAGGACGAGGGTGAGGGTGAGTAGGGGGCGGGTAAAATGGCATGCATGTCGCATCGCGTCGTCGTGTCAGCGTTGTGTTGACAACATGAGGGCAAGGCAATAAGGACAAGGGGGAAGAGAGCAAGGACGGAGTGAGGGACAATGTGGTTGGGTGACACAGCATGTGTGTCGCGTCGCATCGTCGCCGAAGTGTCGGCGTCATGTTGTCGACACGAGAGGGTAAGGGCGAAGGTGACAACGGTGAGAGGAAGAGGGCGAGAGCGTAGGTGGGGGGTGAGTGACACAGTGTGCACATCACGTCACGTACATCGTCTGAGTGTCGACGTCGTGTTGTCGACACGAGGGCATGAGGGCAAGGGTGATGGGGGCGAGGGTAAATGGGGGGTGGGTACAGTGTGCGCGTTGTATTCAAGTTGCGTTGTTGGTTCGCACACGAAGCGAGGGTGAGGGCGGGTATAAGATGTGTGCATCGCATCGCGTCGTCGCTGTGTCCGAGTCAGTCGACGTGGGAGGGTGAGGTTGACGCGACTGCGTGTTGTCGTCATTAGCAGGACACCTGTGCCAATCCCTACATAGAAGCCCAGCATACTTCATGATAGTGAATAGGAAAGAGTACAAAGTGATGTCAGGAGAAGTTCTTTACCTCCACTGAGGGTAAACTTGAGCCCCTCTACAATGTTCCGAGTCGGGCTCGCCATCGATGGGATCGGGTGGGATCAATTTCTTGTCGTCAAACTGGATCACGACGTAACGTGTCACGCGTCACAGCTCGACGATACATTAAACAATATATGCACTGAACTTGGACCAAAAGAATGGAGCCCAAGTTTTCCTAAAATAAAGTGTCGCAGTCACCCGCATACTCGTCTTCAAGTTCACCATCCAAGCCCAAGTCCTCCAAGTCCTCCAAGTCAATATCCGACTCCGCGTCCGAGTCAGAGCACAGTGACATCTCGCTATCCAAGCCCTCTAGGTTCTGATTGAACTCTTCCTCCAAAGGTTCCGGGTCCCCGTCCACGGTTTCTCCATCGTTTTGCACCGCACCGTCTGTACCATCTCCAAGTCCATGATCATGATCATGGTGGACACTTTCATTCGAGTCTGTCAGCCCAGTTGTGAAATTGTAATGATGTCTGGCACCGGACCCATTGTATCGCATATACATGTCCCTGTCAACGAAGCTGGTGACTTCAGCTTACGCGTATCTGAGGACGGAAATATTTTCTTACATATTCACATAATAGTTAGTCCAATCATCAATTTCGCTTTGCGCCCGGCCCAGCGATGGACCAGCTCGCAGTAAACTGGATGTGCACTGATCGGCAAAGGCAGGAATAAGGTGGGATGCTCTCAAGACGAGGGAAGGGTCTAGAAAGCCAAAGGCAGCGGAATCCGTGTCCGGCACAAAACCGACTTTCAAGGGCAACCGTGCAGATTTCGGCCCACAGCGGTAATCGGGCTCGGAGCCATACCAGTGTACCAAAGGACTTCCATCGGTTGTACCGATAAGTTTCGAGACTCCAGTCCACAATGACGGATGTGAGTGCGCAGGTTGACAATGTCTTGCTCCCTGCGTACATCATATGTTGTATAGTTTACCTTCATACTTGCCACGGAATAAAGACGACCATCGAGGATGCACACACTGTTCCGTTGATCATCGGTGAAGATATGATCTTCAGCTTCAAAGTTGAGGTGGAGTAGACGGTATAAGAAGTGATCTTTTAGCTTTGGCAAAAACGACTGTGATGAGTCCATCAGCAGGATTGAAACAGAGACGAGAGATTAGAAATGCCTTGACTGCAGGATCCCCTTCATGTTCCCGCAAAAAAGAAAATATTTCGATAGGATTCCTCTGAGCGTTAGAGATGATATGGTGTAGCTCTGGGTCACCAGTGGGCAATTCATCGCTGCGGATTGTATTCCGGCTGCTATCCGAATGTTGAAAGTGCCGCCATCTAGCTTCCTGCTTCATTATCTGTTGTACAGCATTTTTCTTGTTCGTCAAGCGGTAAAATGACTTGATCTGCCGGTGAGCAAGCTCACCCTGCAACCACATTAATGTTTGTCAGATGTACTGTAAATCATCACATACAATTTGAGTCGTGTACGAATCTGTCGTCCCATACTGCATAATCATTGCTCCGTAATCGCCGATCGCATGAAATTTGTAGGTATTGAGATTGAGAGTTTTGAGTTTTGCTGAGGAAGATTGTCCAGCAGTCTTAGATGGGTCTCTAGCTTGCATTTGACGCCGACGAGCCATGTATTCCCTCGGAAGTTCTAACGTGTGGTAGTTCTCGGCAGACTCATCCCTAAGTTTCCGTAAAACCTGGCTGAGGTGCTTTGAAACGTGTTCCAGCTGGGAGAGGGAAGATTCAGTATGCATCTGGAGTTTTGCAAGAGCATGCCATTCGGCACAGTGGTAAAGCACCGTTGCAATGAGCTCATTGTGGGCCGGTGGAAGGAGCGCCTCGAAAACCAGGATAGAGCACTGTGGCCGTTGATATAGTGATGACTAGGAAGCTTGAATAGACCAACCTGTAGAAGGTCTTCAAAATTGCGGGCGGCCAGTCTCTTCATCTCCGAGGCATTGTTTGAAGACTGGCGAATGACTCCACGGCCAAATGCGGGGACCTGTCGAAAGCTGATCAAGATTAGATTGGGGCTTGACAATAGGATCTCAACATACTGGTCATCCAACTCGGCAACTAACCGTCCAGAGGCGTCAATTGCATATAATATGCGTATCAAATGAGTAAACACAGTTTTCCATGCCCTGAGCTCGAACTCGTGCATGAGGTCCACGATTAGCATCAAGAAGTGATTGAGACCAAATTTTTGGAGCTTGGCAGCAAAGGTGTTCTAGAATAAAGCATGATCAGCTTACGAACTGAGCAAGTACAAGACAATACCACAATCGGTACAAGGGATGCTGGGTTGAGCAACCCCCGTACTGCAGCACCATCCACGGGTTTGCCCTGCTGGTATATGAAGTTCCTGGCTCGCCTGACTTTATCCAAAGCGTATATACGAATATGGTTCAGGCGGAATTGTGCGTCGCGATGATCGCCGGTGCGATCAAGGTTGACCTTCGGGACGAGACATCGTGGACAGAGATATACACTTCCATCCCAGATTGTCGCTAGCAGAACCCTAGTCATCAGGATTGTCAGTGTATATAGACAGGGAGAAGACATAATTACGCACTTCTCAGGGTAATCGGCTGAATAAGTGAAAATTCTAGGATAGACGTGGCGGAAAATGCCATCAGCGCATCTCAAGACTATACCGTGCTCGTACGCATGTAGAAATTCATCGTCTAAGATGATGTCCCAAATTGCATGCATCAATTCCCGCCGACAATGAGTTAGCAAGGTTCGGGTTGCTGATTTTGTATATTGGCCCATAGCGGCGATAAACTTTGTTATGCTGTCCGGTAACTGACAGTGGGTTGATACCAATGGCTCGCCAAGGCATTACTGCGACTCACCGAGGGTATAAAGGCAATGTGGTGACAGGCACCTTTGGAAGGTTGGGCTCGGATGTACTTTGAAACGTTTCCAAAGTAGAGGTAAAGTGGCCACACCTTAGCCGTCCCGAACGTAGCAAGCGTGGTGGCATCCGACGAAAACATCATCACAGCAATGACCTTGTCCAGCATGCAGCCAGGTTCATTTCTTTGCTTCTGCAAGTCGTTGTGAGCATTCAACCAAGCGTCGGAAGTGTAGAGCTCGTCGAAAACTCGTTGCTCGCTCCCATCAGTGGGGTGCTTCCAAAAACGTTTGAAGGGGAAGAGATGGAGGTGTTTGGCGTCCGGGGAAGAGAAAACGGACCTGATGATGTTTGTGAGAGGGCGGTAAAGTAATCCATTGATAGTGAAAGGACGATGATACGAGCCGGCGTCGGAGGTTTGACTGGGAATTTGAATATTTACGTCAACCTCCCTCCAACCATCCGAGTCAGAAGCTTTCGTCGCATTTGTATTCTTTGCATCAAGGGCTATGTTTTGAGTGGCAATGCTGAAGTTAGAGAGATCTTCCAATTTGAAGTCGTCAGCGAGAAGGACTTCACAGACAAGCTGATTGACTTCTTGCTGAGATTTCATGACACTTCCCGAATACCTCCAGTTCATCAGCCGGTATATCGACATGTTCAGACTCGGAAACGGCCAAGGGGGAGGCAACTCAGGCTGTGATTCTGCTGCTGGCACAGGAAGTGCCGGCTCAGGCGGATGGCGTCCCCTGTATGTCAAATCATCAGGATTGACGAACACATCGGGGTTGTATGATGGTCGATGCGGATACTCGTGAAGAATACCAAGAGAGTTGGCAGCAGTTCGAATGGTGTCGCAGACGTGAAGGATGACTTTGCGAATAATCGGTCGCCCAGTCGACGCTGGGGTGGCAGCTACTGGGGTAGGGAGTTGGGGTAATTCATCGCGGTAACATCTGGGTAACCGGGTTGTACGCCTGGGGCGGTCAGAATCACCCCGAGGGTTCCGAGGGTCGACCGTGAGTGTAGGAGGAGGCGTCAAAGTTGTGAATGTAGAGGGTTCCGAGTCGGCAGACAACTGGGGCACGGGCACGCAGCGAGCTCTTGAAGAGCATTCTGCCGAAGGTGGAAGGAGTGGAGGCGCTGGATGGGGCGTGGAGTTCGTAACAAGAGGACTTGAATGTTCTGTGGGCGGCTCTGGCCGCAGGGGCACAAAGGGATTGGCAGTTGGTGCAGTGACAGCACCAAGAGCCCGGGGTGTTGTCGGTGAGCTGGATGAGCATGCCAATGAAGACCACGGCGATGAATCAGATTCGGAGGTATCTAATTGTGGTGTAGGGGGTGCATTGGTAGTCCCAATGTGCGGATGACTTAAAGTCCTTTGAAACTAGACATGAATGAAGCGCAAATTGGAGACTAGGTCAAGTTGAACAGGCGCATTTCATTGTAGTAGTACTCACTAGTGCTAGACCCGGGATTCTGGATCCACTGGGCTTTGGGCTGGCGGGCTGAGCGGTACCGGTACTGGTAGACTCAGATGCACTGGGGCGTCGTTTCCGAGTCGGCTTGCCCCCCGAGTGCTTCAGATTGAAGCCAGGAATCATTCCTTTTTCGAGACGTTCTCTACGCTTTTGCATACTCGAGTGGAGATTGTCACGGTAGACCCCACAGGTCGATCGATGTCGATTGAGCGATCGTTGGCTGTCGAATGGTGGCTTTGGGCATCCACCCCCACAGGAGAATACCGGGGCCATGAAAGCGAAGAAAAGTAGTAGTAAGACGCAGGTCCACTGGCCGCAGCGTGAGACCATTCTCTGAGTCGTCCGAGTCGTCTGAGTCGTCCGAGTCAAGAACTGCAGTGGGATGCACAGAGTTGAGTCAAGTTCCAAATTGGGAAACTTGAAAATCAATCGTCGTACTGTACCAGAAGTATTGAATCCCATTCATACATCAGGCAGAAAGAATAAGTTACAAGTGACTGGCAAAACGTACATGTACGGCGGGGACAGAAGGGATCGCGAGTAGAAGACAGCATGGTGGACGGGAAGGGAAAAGGAGGCCAAAAGCAAGGCAGGGAAAAATCATGATGGACGGGCAAGAAAAAAGGAACCACAAGTGGGAGGAGGGAGAACATAGCGCAGGAGGGAAAAATTGTTACATCACCACGACTGCTAAAATATCATCACTTCGATTCGACATTGCGTGCTCCAGGGAACTTGGCCTCGTACAATTGGAGTGCCACCCCTCGCCAAATCTCCGGGTCCAGAGACAAATACATGGTGCGAAGGTCGGGACTGTTGAGCATATCTAACACAAGGGAAGAATGAACGGGGAAGGGGAGCTCAGCGTCACTGTTGATGAGTTCGGCGACACGTTCAACCTCCCCTCGGGGTTTTGGAGGAGTTGGATCAGGCACTGGTTCCGGCGCAGTGACAGCAATCTTCAGCATGTCAGTCATGTTAAGGATCACGCCAGCAATTCCTGTCATTGCGGCAGCACTACTCATTTCACCCTGGAGCTCCTGAGTTTGTTGGCCGGCCAGTTGGGATGAGTCGCACGGGACGGACTCCAGTTTGTTGGATCCCTCCAATATGCTGGATGGAGCACGAGACAGAGATGCGTTCCCAGACGCAGCTCCGTGACTGGACCCGGCCCTAGCAGACCCACCAGATGCTCTAAGCGATCCTGCTTTGGGTCGGATTGACTTCCATGCGCCACAACTGGCAAGCGAGGAGTCAGACTGTGACATAGGGAGGCTGGTTTGGGAGGACGTGTACCCATACCCTTCCATATCTGAAAAGGTACGTTTACTGGTTTCTGACGAGTTGTTGCCATGCGAAGAGGATGGCGAGCGAAAATCAGGAGTGAAAATAGGGGCTGGCAAAGAGGGAGATACAACAGCCCGGAGGGCCAGTACGGGAGCATCAATGGGAATGTCGGTGGGAATAACGGCAGGATAAGTCGGAACGGGGATGGGATGCATTGGAATGGGGGAACCAAATGTGTCGGGTATAGACGTGACAGTCTGCGATTGTACACCGGTAGACTGCGAGTGCCAGTGGGTATGGGTATGGGTATGGGTATCGGGGTAGTGGGGGGTGGTGAGCATGTTGGAATGAGTAGCGTGCTGCAACGCAGACAATACGCCCTGCACCGCAGCTTGCTGAGTGTCTAGTTTGCGAGAGGTTATGCTCGGAACGACGTTTAATAAATGGTCAAAGTCATGGTTATTAAAATCGAAGGAGGGGGCGGCAAGGTTGGAGGGAACGGCGGGGTTGGAGGGAACGGCGAGGTTAGAGGGAACGGCAAAATTGGCCCGGGAGGGATTGGTGCAGGACTCGGAGACATCGGAGGATGTGGGACTCATGGAGAATTGGTCGTCGAGCGAAAAGGAAGAATAGCTGGACTCTATTTCCTCCGTCGCTTCATGGATGGCGGATGATGCTTCTACTAGCTGGGACGAGGGGTTGCCATGGCTAAATATCGAGCGCAGCTTGTCGTAGAGGGGCCAGCCACGGTTTTGGAACTGTACAAGGTCTTTGGCCATGGGTAACTGTGATCGGGTGCGTCATTGTTTCGTGCTAGATGCGTAACTAAATCAATACATACCTCGGTTTGCATGAGCGCATCCCAGGCGGCTATCTCACTCGCAGAAGTGATATTTGCCCCACTGTGGCTATCCCAGTGAGCATCTGGTCGGTTGCGGTACGCCTCGATGTTGAAATATATTCGTCTTAATGAGCTCCATTTGTATGATACTTGCTTGGCGGTCTTCAAGTTATCTGACTCCAGATGAGCAGCAGCAGCGGTGAATATAGAGTCCTTGGGGATTCCCTTCTGTGTGAGCGCGGATTTGTGCTGGATCAAAAAGTTGACGAGCTTGAGCGTCTCAGCATCTGGCCAGGTGGTGCGTGGTTTGATTGCAAGCGATCCCGACATGATCTCAAGCATCCTGATGCAACAAAGGGTGACGAAGGCGGAGAACCCAATGGTGAAGTTGCGAGTGTACGATGGAGAGGGGAGAGCGAAGTGGGCATGCAGAGGCATGGCTGTCTGGGGGGAAGTGAAATTTTGAGCTCCAAAAACTCGAGTCGGCCATGGACTCAACGTCAAGCAGCGGCGCATTAGTTTGAAAACCAAAAATCTGAGACGAAGGTCCAAACGAGAGGTAGGCTGGTCCCTCACCAATCACCCCTGGCATGAGTTGCCGCGCGGTATGCCCATCCATTCCCCATCGTCCATCGTCCATTGAACCTCTCATCTCGAGTTGTGGTTCCAGAGATCGTTGCACAAGATCAACTACCTGTTGCTAGCCTGAGTTGGTCGGGTTTGGACGGGTATGTGGCGTGGCGTTTGGTGTGCAAGAATAGACGCTGATGACTCGCTGGCGGATGCACCGCTAGACGATCTGCGTGTCAGGCGCATTTTACATCAGCTCGGTGTTCTCAATCACCCTCTCCGCTTCCTGGAACCCTTCCCGGTCTTCTGGCTCCGCGGTTGTATGTCGATATACCATACTCAGGTCGCTAGTGAATCCATGACGGCATCTAGACCACAGTGGGCGGTAGTATCTGTTGGCTTTTTCAAAAGAAATTTTTTGGATAAGTTTTTCTCGTGCAACAGGTAGAGGACACTCTTCATATGGATAACATGCCCTCAGGGTGGGGCGGTGGCAAGCTGGGATAACGCAATCATGCCCCCCAACTATGTCGTACTCCCAGTGGCGACCCGTGATCGCTTTCAAGCCCGGTATTATGCCATAACTGAACCCTGCCAATGCTTCCAACTACACATGGCCCATCGGACCGTCCGCAATGTGGTATTGCCCTGTTGCTTAGTTACGAGGTAAGTGATGTCTTGCTACTAACCAAATTACTTAGTGCTTTTTCTGAAGTCTCGCTGTCTCAATGTTCAGGGCGAAAATTGTTGGCACGTTACAACAGATGCGCAGATTCCGAGTCCGTGGAAAAGTCATCTCTGATCGCACTATAAGAACTGCAAGTCGTGTTCAAGTTATCGGTAAGCCCTACCTCCTAGACTCAGAGTGCTTCTCATCGCGCGACTTCCAGAATGTCTGCTCCCTGCAATGCTGCCACTGTTTCGTCTGCAAGTCCCCAGCGCAGCAGTGCCTCGGCGGCTACGCTTGCGCTGAACAGCGCAAACGAGCAGGAGGCCGATTCACTCCTGACCAGGCATAAACGCCGCATCAGAGAGTTGGAAGATCAACTCGACGAGCTTCGTTCCAATAAAGAATTGAGGCGATCGTGGGTTCCTTACTCTTACGTTTCCGGTTAACTAACCCATTTGTTTTTAGGAACTCTTCCAGCGTTGTCAACAAAGGACATGCATTCCGAAGGGTGGTTGCTCTGTTCGACAACCCTACCGACCTCGTCCGTGAATATGATCGGCGTGCTCAGCTCGCGGATGAAGGCTTCGACGACGATGATTTCCCGCATGCGCCAGGGTGAATATCACTTTGTTACTCGTGATACAATTGCTTTAATGGACTTGCAGGCAGGACCGTCTCTACTGGGGCTTCCAAGAGTTCCTCGAATTTTTTCCATGGATCAAGTCCAAGCTAACGGATAGCGAACCAGCTGAACTTGAAAGAATTTTTAAAGAGGTAAGCGACTAGTTGTTTCAATACATGTGTTTCCCTAACAAGCTTCAGCTGCGAAAAGGCGGTGACGGCGCTCGGGGCGATGATGCCGCTGTCCTCAAGAAAGAGGTGGTAACATGGCTTGCCGATTTTCATGCCCCCATTATCCCTCCCATTTCACCTAGCTCCAAATCTGACTGTGGCTTGGAGCATGATGTTACCGGGCATCTCCTCCGCCCTATCGAGTACAACTGGGACGATCCCGAGTTAGTGCTCACAAGCTTTTATATTTACGCCACTGATCATTTTCAGAGTGAGGAAAGACGTTCACGAACGCCATCCGCTCTATTTGGTGACTGACAGTTCTTGGCTGGCGTTCCTGTACGACAATGGACATCGCTACGATCCGAAAAACATCGAGAAGGGTCTGTTGAAGTCCACTTTGTTGCTGAAGGTCAGGAGCACTTATCGTACGGCAATGATGAATGAATTCTGACCCGGATCCGCCTAGACATTCAAATTGATCTTTACCTCTCCGACCTCGGCGCAGGAAGCAACTGCGGGTGAAGATATACCGGACAGGCAGCACACTCGCTCCTGCGATAAGAGCACGCGTTCCCACGTTGCATCTCTCATTGGCATGCGGTCTGTCAAGCCTCGTGTGATTGCCTACGCTGCAGTTCAGGTATGCTAAACCATTCACAGGGAATGTAACTGAATCACTGACAAGCAATTGATAGCTTCGATTTGCATTGTCCAGCCTCACATGTTGGCGAATGATTGATGGTGATTTCAATGCGTGTACTTTTTACCAGAACATCGTCGACTACTTCGAAGCCCCCCCGGGCCCGCGTGCTAAGGCCAGAGTTCAAGAGCTACTCCTTTGGTGGGACAGGTACGCTATCTACTACAGGACTCGGAGCTTCTCTGCTGACATTGTTGAACAGAAAGGTTTTTGGTCCCGATCGGGAGATTCCCACGGCCCCCAAAACCGTGGCGTCCTTGTCTGTGGCTCAGTTGCTCACTCAGCGTGCTTTGGCAGAAGGTTCCACTAACATGGCTTAGTGGGTGTCATAAAATCTACCTTGATTAATATGTTACCTTCATGTAAATATTGGAACAATGCATAGTGTCGCAAGTGCACATTTGAGGTAGAGACGATTTGGAGGGAGCTCGAAAAATTTGGGGGTTGGCGCAACTCGTCCACACACCGTGACTCCACCTTACGAGTCACCCCTCCCCACGAGTCACCCCTCCCCGTGTCCCGTCACAGCACCCTCAGGTTTCACTCTTCCAGCGGCCCAAGGCATTTCCCAATAACTCCACTGGCAAGTCGGGGATCACGACAAGACGGACTCGGAGGGCTCAGATTGGACGCGGTAAGCTGGCACATCCAATTTGTGCGCTGAATGGTGCCCCAGCATATGCTCCTATTCACCGTCCTCCCCCACAGTACGTATCGCCCTCATCACGCGCTCGCGATGTGACGCCCACTTGCTGCACAGCACACTATTCCGAGTCAACCCCGCCTCGGTTCACTTCCTCTGCTCCTGCATATGACTCACCTATGTTGACCCCGTCCCCGCTCAGGCAACGTGCCTTTGAACCCCCGTCCACGACCCTGACCAAGACAACATCTTCCCCCAATCCCCTTTCAAGTCTCCTCCCCCGGTGCACCGCTTATATCCCCATCACATACATAAGAAACTTGTACCAATCGACGACGATGACTCGCATGGAAACATATTCCTCTCCCGCTTCCACAGCCGTCACGTCGATCCGTACTCAGGTCCAAGCCACTAAATGCCCAAGCAGATGTCACATCCACCACCTCAGTCCTTTGCACCAGTGTCGGCACGAAACGCAAATCATCCGCGCAATCGGGTGGCTTCTCGACCCCGTCACGACATTCTGCTTCAACTCTATTGACTATCTCTGCTGCCAAAGCAGATCCTGCTTCCGGAGTCGCATTCCATCGTCTCGCACCTCTGCCTGCTCTTTGCTTCGGTATGTGCACCCCGCACACAAAGGCTGAAACCGAGGCTTGCTTCAAAGAACAAGTGGAAACAATGAACCGATTACGCATTCACGATATGGAAAACTCGGATGAGGACTGGGGTGGACGATGACTCTGCATGCGAGGTGGAGGAAAGAATTCAAGTTGACGAAGAAACCGCTTGCGAACAATCTGTCTCTGCTATCCCAGCGATCAAAGAATCCATTACACAGTCCTCGAAAGTCATTGACCCTCAGACCTGTCCCGCTGAGGGGCAGTACTCTCGACGAGGTCACCAAGGCGATCTTGCCTGGTGGACACCGTGACATTTTGAAAAGACGAGCCTGTTCGAGACCTGTTTCTCTCGAGCCCCCTCAAGAGCGTCAATCGAACACCATCGCCATCTGCTTCATCTCATGTTGGTAAGTCTCCCCCAGTCGCTTTCCTGCTGATTATTCGGAATCGAATTTCTACTGATCGTGGCATTTCATCTTCAGCAGGTGACTCCCCAATGCCCCCCGGAGATGCCTCACCGGTAGTAGCGGACCCCGTCCCCTCCTGCAGACGAACAAACCCAACGCCTCACCTCGCCAACCTATGATGCGTCTTGCCAGCAACAACTCCACTTCCCTCGTTTTCGGACCATCTATTCCTCAAACCGCGACCAAGACCCATTCACGGACTGCCTCAAATGTTGCCCCACCATCAAGACCCCGCACTAATGTGCATGCATTGGTGTCCAACAGGCATAGCTATGCGGGAGCCACCAGCGAGACGGTCGCTACCCTACCGTGGCGTTCTACCCTTGCCGTGCCATCTCCGGATTCGTCTCCTCTGTCACAACCTTTTGGCCAGGACGACATGTTCTTTGAGCTGTTTGGCCCACCAGAGTCATCGTTCGTGTTCAACGTGACCGAGGGCACTCTATCTCCCAGATCAAAGAGGAAAAAAGACATGCTTCCGTTGAAATACAAGCCTCGTGACTCCAGCGTTGCATTTAGTGGCGATGAGGACACTTCAGTGGGTAACTCGCTCTCCGCTGTGCCGCATACTTCGACATCGGCGTCATTGTTGAACTCAGACGTACTAGTAGGGGATGAATTGATTACACCCAGTGGCATGCCCAGCCCTGGTCCCTGGCACTTCAAGTTGTCATTAGCGGTTCAGAGGACGACCTCAGTAAAACTGAAGATGTGGACATCAATGCATTCATCCTTCAGACGCTCGCAGCTGGCGGCAAACCTTCTGCCGAAGAATCGAAGAAGCCACCAGGCACACCAGTCAAGAAGCTCAAGAATGTACACCTCGGAGCGGCGCCCAGAGGTAAAATGAAGAACGGGCCCCGTAAGAGCTTTCCCGCAGCATTTCCTGCCCTCGGTGTCGAGGTGGTAGACTTGCATGGGTCTGACGAGGATGAGGACGAGGAGAATAGCCCAAGCATGAGAAAAGAAATGAACAAGTACGAGGGTCTTGGCCTTGGACGCCTCAAGTGTCATGTCACGGTGGACCTGCAGGGCCAGTCGAACGGATATGTTGGCTGATGTGACAAAGTAGCAGCGGGGCATTCTCCAGCGGGAGCGACACGTCACTTGCAACTCCAACGCGACGTAGCAAAGGTATCGCACATTGTTCTGACTTTGGAGTCCTAGACTTACATATGCAACTACAGACTGGTCCATTCTTCCGCGCGTTCTTCCGCGCATGTCACCGAACCCATCCGGTCAACTACGAATACCATCAGATAAAGTGGACTTGAGTAACGTGAGTAGAAGATGTTGAAGTTTTTTGTCTGCAGTCCCAGATATGGTCTAGCTTGTGGTAGCACCTCACTGACCTTGTTTGGTTTTTGCAGGGTCTTCAGTTCATTCATGAGTCAGGTGTTATCTACTTGAATATTAAGCCTGCAAATATCTTTGACTTAAGAAGGACGGTTCAAGATTGGCGATTTCGGGATGGCTTGTACTTGGCTCCGGAAGTTCTACGGGGGTCATACGGCAGAGCTGCTGATATTTTCAGGTATATTTGCACCACCGTCAGCTAGCATCCATTTACTATACCTTGGTGTTGGCAGTCTCGGCATGATGATGCTTGAGACAGCAGCAGGGTATAGTGGGTACGGCATCTGAGCCCTACTTAGTGCCACAGAGATTGAAAAGTATACACTGGCAGGTTTGTCAAGCTCATATTTAAACTCTGTTTAAAAGCCACTATAACAACATAACAACCTTCGAGTTCGTGTCTTCACGACCAATCGATCATACATTCTCAGACAATTGACATGTGAGTCACCGCAACATTATTGTTACGATTTCATCCTTTTTCATCATCCTCATTGGCTAACGTATCATATGATTCTCCTTTCTTTTTCCATTGGCTTACCGTATGACTCCACTTTCTTACTCGTACAGCCCCGACTGTGCACGGCTATGTACGCAGCATCACTCGCCCATACGTAGTAGTTCATAGCTTGGTCTGTGCACGTCTTGTCTCAGTATTTAAACCCATGTACAGTAGAGTAAGCGGCAGTCTTATCCACTTGTTCAATCCTCGCCTTAGGCTTGAGTGCGAATTAAGGATACCGCTCTCTATCATCATCTACTCGCTTCAGACCTGACGATTAGTCTTGAAGCCTCAAACACTGGTTAACCGTTGTCTTGCCCTCAAGCGTTACGACTCAAAGTCTAGGTCGTTACAGTTATCATTAACTTGAACGCCGTGAACGCTCTGTCTCAGACTGACGTGCTACCACGTTGCAGATCCTGACAGTGACTTGACAGGCTAGACAGTAGAATGTGAGCCACCAACCCTTGTGATTCTTTGTGATGATCATTGGCATTCCATAGCATTGCTGGCAGGATTTCGCAACGGAGATGGTTCGCTCCAGGTGGCAACATGGTGACAACAGTGAGCTTTGTACATATGATTCAATGATAACTTACTGACACGCCCAAACAAGATCTCATATGGTCATCATTCGCCTACTGCGATATTCAAGGGCCTTACGAGCAGTGAGTCCGTTTCCAACAAGTCAGCGTCAGTGTTTGTCATTGACGGACATCAGAGTTCGTGCCGCTTGTTTGTGGCAACAACCCTCGGAACTGTATGAGTCGGGCGACATGGTCTAGGCAATGGTGACGGGTAACCCCGGCGACGACACGACGCGACAAGACGATGAGGATGACTCCATTACCCTCACCCTCACCGACTCACGTCCTCGCCCTCTCGCGTCGACAACGCCCTGATGACACGACGAGGATGGCTCCACACGACAGCGTCAATGTGACACATGAGCAGGATACAACACGACGACAACGACATATGCAACCGGGGACGTAACAGGGACGAGGACGTGACATAAATGATGGCGACGTGACGTCGAGTCGCAGTTTCGTGGCAGCCTTAAAGTCGGAGGTCACCGCCCCACCCGCCCTCGACCTCACCCTTGCCCCCTGTCACGCAATGACGTGCATATCGCCACATCGCCCGCCACACGACGGCGTCAATGCGATGCAGGTGCGTTAATGCAGACCACGACGATGGGTATCTGACCTGGCATGGCGTGCGGGTGTGGGTGTGCCCAGTACTCATACCTGACCGACACCCGTACACAACACCTGGTGGGTTACCCAGGACCGTGCAGTTCCCTAGCGATATCAAGACCCAACTAATATGTATGTGAGTGGCAGAAATGTTTATTCTACCATGCTCGACCTGAATCACACAATCTGACAGCTATGGGAAGCTGCGAGTCAATATTGTAATGTGTTTGTATTATGACACCATCATTGCCTTTTGTGAACATACCTGGATGTGTTGGTGATGGGGCTTGGTTAGGTAAATATTTGTACATTGTATAAAAATAATTGGTGACTTCAATGGCTTGTTGTGACTCTGTGGAATTTGTGATATACTCTTGGTTGTCTGGCATTTGACATTACATTCCAGTTCATTGGCAATGTGTAAAATAAATTTGACACATTATAAGTTGAGGTTGCAGATTCCTTATCATATGCAAGTGAAGCAATACAGTAATGCAATTATTGGAATAGTTATCAATGAATGCTCATATCATTTTTTTGTTACACCATCACTCAAAAATATGCTGTGTGCCACACTTTTATCTGATTGTTGACTGTAAATAATATGAACAATATTGTTAAATGTTAGCCAATGTCAAACATCCTGTACCATATCATATCATATTAAGTGAACAAAGCCATAAGTATAATATCATAGCTGGATTCCATTGGCAAAACATTACTATAATGCCTGTGCAATTTGCATGTTTATTATTTGTTAATACAATCTTTTCCTTATCATAACAGTCTTGCATAATGTTTGCAATAAAGTATGAGAATGACAAGTCTGTTGTCCTTGATATTGTTACATCATAAGTGGATCAAATGAGATAACATGGGTAAATGGAAAAACTGTGTGATTGGATGCCAGCATGATACAGTCAGGTCCAATCATTTTAACTAAGTCTAAAATTAGACAAAATTACATTTAAGGATAGCTAAAGGCCATTTCATCAGCTGTTGACAATGCAAATTGACCTATATCATGATATGCATTGTATTACTATGATGGAAATAATTATTATTGTAAATGCAGGGATTATAATGACTTTATAAAACATTATCATATTCTTTCAAATTCAGTGATGTAACGCTCAGCGGGCGCGTTTGGCAGCACTCCAATGTGCCATATCGGGGTTATTATTATGCGGCGAGCGATGCATATCGGGCCTGTGGCTAGGCTCGATTAACGTTTAACATTTGGGTCGAGCGGGTACATAGATAGCGAGTTGCCATCCTGCAACTTGAAACCATACTTTTCGAGTGGGCTCTCAATATATCGAGTTTGCCTTATGGTAAGCGTCCCTCTCGCGCGTGAATTCCAAACCGACGAGTTTGTTCGGTTTCGCCCAAATCGGTAATGTCAACCAGCCCTAAAAATTTGCTGCGTAGGAGAGCGGCGCCACACCCCAGTCCCTCGATACGCACCCGGACAGCGACAGCTGGCGTCCGCAACGACCGCACACCCCACGCCACTGACACCCACCGAACCTCAGGACAACTTGAACCTCAGGACAGGCAATCGGACTCGACGTCACCACTGTCGGAAACTCGGATGGGCCATTCTCGACAAGATCGCCTACAAGGAAGACACCTCCAACGACTGGGCAGAGATTTGGGATGCCCTCACCAAACCAAAGGTGCATCTACTAGTAATCGCATCCCTCCCTGTGCTGCCTCATCGCTCTCTAGGCGATACTACTGCTTCCCTCAGAACCGAGCTCTGGTCACTGGCAAGATGCGATCACGCCCGAGTTCGTCCGGGACCATGTCCTCCTCTGCGATGTCGCCAACACCTGGGTGGTAACCTTGTCTGGTCTGTGTGGACAGCCTCTCAAGTTGGTCGTCATCCTATCACGAACAGCCGACATCGCTGATCTCTCTGATGCAGTGACTCGCTGACGTTCCGCTTCACCCTGAACCGGTCGACCAGGTCCTTCCAGGCGCTCTTGACGCCGTCTGCATCACGCAAGGCATCATTCGATGCACTGCTCCCTCAGATCTGCCTGTGATACACTCTGAGTCCTCCTATCCCTCGTGCATCATCTCGGCGATGGGCGCTACGAAGCCAACCATGGTGCACCACTGTCTGCGGCCCGACTATCGATACCCTTCGCGACCTTGTTTGGACAATGACTGTGCATGCCTCCGTCGCTCCCTCCTCCAGCGCCAGCCTCCTCGACAACTGCAGCAACTTGAACGATGACAGTACCCACATCCGCCGACGCCGACACGCCCATCGACACATGCGCCTGCATCATCGACACCACACTCCTCAGCGCACTCAAGTCCGAGATCGCGATCGCAGACCAGCCCTGGCTCGTTTAGCGCGTGCACGCGTTCGCGGCGGGGTAGTACCGCCCCGCTCGTCAAGGTCCCCGCGGGGAAGAAGTTGCAAGATATTCAGGTCGGCAGTGGGAGTATGCCGAGGGTGGGGTATGCAGTGCTGGGTGCGGGGGAGAGGGTGGAGGAGGTGGCGGAGCGGTCTTAGGCGTTTCATAGGGCTGTGGAAGATGAGCTGAGGGATTCGGGGAGGTTGGCGGAGGGCAGCGGACGCGAGGATGGTGAACCGATCGAGGAGAAGAAGGCGGAAGTGGACGAGGTGCGGATAAGCGAGGTCCTCGAGACGATCGAGGCCACGTTGTGCACGCTCCTCTATGACAGGCTCTTCCTTCCATCGACTTTGGATGGCGTCGCACAACGAAGCACTCTCAAGTCGAATAGCCGCGTTAAATATGCTTGATCTTGGATTAGAACACCTCGACATCGATATCGGGGACGCAAACTGTGCAGAAGTGGATGTGGTTGTCCGTGCATGTGGAGAAAGTAAGTCAACTTTATTTCTTAGCTCTTTCGTCTTCTTATCGCGGGCTGTAGCTTTGGCTGAATTGTCAGTGGATCGCAATGCCCGCTCTCCTCGTGAGAAGGCGGCTGTTCTCGTCTCTGCTCACAAGCTTGTCGTTGGTGAGCATGTTTTGTGGTCATGCGTGCATCGGTACTCAGATAATGTAAATGGACTGTCAAAAATCCCACCAATTCGACTGAAAACTCGAGACGATGACAACAAGGCTTCTACGGGGGACCCAGGTCCTGCCCAGGCTACTGATAATATTGATGCGCCAGCTGACTGTCCCCAGAATGGCACTCTTTTGGTTACTCACCTAATGAAAGCGCTGAAGTTTGAACGTTTGTTCCCACTGAGGAGCTCACCTCGCTGTACACACGAGGCAGAGTTTGTCGAGCTTCCTTTGGATTGAGCCGTGACCACAGCAATGTGGTGTCCGCACGTATCAAACCTTCACTCTTCTATCGCCCAGGCACATGCATATTTAGCCCTGGCTGCCTTCCTAGAAACGTCCCTCAGTTCTATTCCCCATTATGCCTGCCACAGAAGAGCATTATAACATCCCCCTTCTTCCCGAGGAATCCCAATCCCTTCCGCCCCGAGTCTCCCTTTTCTACCGTAGAAATACCATCTTGGCCATCTCAACGCAGGTCGTTGTCTGTATCTGCGCATGGGCCTTCGCTGGGTTTAGGATTGCCCATAAGTTTCTTTTGCTTCCAGGCAACGTGGGTGCCTGGGTGTATGCGAACCAAAGTGAAGCAACGACTATCGCTACCTTGATATCGACCTTGCTTGCGCTCTTTGGTTCATTGTAAGTCTTTCGGCCCCATGATACACGGAAGGCTCATGGGTTCGGTGACAGCCTGTTGGGTATCACCATCCAACACGCGCTCATATATCGCCTTTCTCGTGATTCCGGTGGGGTCCGCCTGTTGACGGCCACCGCTTGGATCCAGCTGGCCCGAAGCGCTCCTTTCACCCAGCCTCGCCGCCATCTGTTATGGACAATCCTATCGCTGATCTGGATCGCTATGATTCACTTTCTGACGACAGCGTAAGTGTGACACTGCATCGTGTATCGCTTTTATGCTTGACTTGTTTTGGCAGATGGTCGAACCTGTTGACACCCGAACTTTGGGTCCAACCGTTCCCGGTTACGGGACAGGACATTGACCTCCTTAGCCCTGCGGTGTCCGACCTTCTTGGCAATGACACCGGGATGTACAACGCTCCAGTCATGAATGATTCCATACCCCCCGATATTTTTGGGTACTGTAAGCTATGCACATATTTTGTGCCCATTCCGAATTCTGAATCTGCAACAGCAACGAATATAACAAGTCACCTCTCTGATGCAGGTAAAGCAACCACATCAGGTTTCCTCAATCCAGGATATCCTTCTTTCATTGGCCAGTATAATTCATCGACAGGCAAGTTTGGGTTCAGATACTTAATGGCTTCCAAGGAGTACTAATAGTGGTGAAGGTGGAGTAAATCCAGCGCCCATTCAAAGACAACTGTCCAATCCTCCCATTCCACCAGGAATCTATCAAGGAGTTTCTACGTCATATACTCTCGTACAGCAGGGATCGACGGTAGATATATCATGCCAGCCCCTGTCTTCTACGATCATCACTCTGAATAACTCGGCTTCGGTGCCTGTCGGGAACCCCAACAGCTCCGCTAATTTGACTCTCGGAACATGGTCCTGGGATACAAATTGTCCTGGGAATGCGGCTTACTCCTGTCGGTACCATAAATTATTTGCTTATTTATTTCTGATGTTATTGTGCAGATAGTACTGGGGACGTATATCTCTTGATGGACAATGACAATTTCATCGGCAATGGACTCTTTGCAGTTTCGGTATGCCTTTATCGTGATCTTTCCGGCCAATCAAATCAATCTTTTTGTGAGTTGTGATATGACAACCTGAGGTTCAGTCTAACCCTGGGTGCCATGACAGTGATTGTCATGCACTCGCCAAACAACAACTCGCCTTATAGCGAAATTATCTTTGCAGCCAACCCCAATTTACCAATCGTGTGTCAGATCACTCCGATGGTTACGATGGTACAAGTACAATACAGTGAAAATGGTCTCGTAAACGTCAGCATTATCCTGAACCAAACTATGCTTCCTGATGAAGCTTGGCTGCTGGCCTGGCACGAAGGATACACTATCTGGGCTGCATTTTTCTTCTCTCAGGGATTGTACTCAAACACACTTGCCGATGACCTTCTTCAAGCGGTGCAGCAGTACACAGTCCTGCATCCTCAGGCTCCTACCGCCGACGCTGTCACGAGACTCATGGTAAGCGATGTGGCTCATGTTCCGAGTCAGCATACTGATTTGATATTCAAATAGGAAATTTATTTGCAAGGAATATTCGAGTATGTTGGAACTGTGAGACTTCCGTTTTATCCTCCAACAATCATGGTTTATAACGTTCAATAGGATCTACGCGGTTTGATAGTCACCTACCTCGAGTCTGGCATTCAAACTCAGCTTCCTCGTGGTATGAGCTACACAACCACTGGCACTATGAGTGTGTTAGTTGCCGGTTGGAAATTCAGGCTGCGAGTACATGGTATATCCCTGGCGGTTATTACTCTTGTCACTTTCGCGACGACAGCATTTGGTATTTTCGCGCTCCTGGAAGCCAAGAGCCAGAAAAAGCTTCGTGACTCACTCGAAAGGGGGAGTGCTGCTCAGTTCGACGCGACGAGTCTCATGGATGTTCTGCTGGCATCCTCGAAAGGGAATCTCGCGAGGGAGTTGTCGGAACGCGAGGCTGCAGAAGAACAGGAGAAATTGGTGGTTGATCTTGTTGTGGATGGGGATAAGCCTGTGTTGAACGTGCATGCTGATACTGGAGATGACGCTGGCGAGGGGGGACCTGCTTGATGTTGATCCTATGCAGGAACCTTTCTTTACCTGTCGCTGTGCTCCTTTCGTACGAGAACTATTTCAAGTTCTTTCTTCACTCTTTCTTCTGCTAGCCGACCGTCCACGCTGTCTCTTTTTCGAGTTTATGTTTTGCTCCTACCTATTTGCTGTTCTCAGCCTGTGTGCGACTACTTGTTCTGCTCCCTTACACAAATGCGACTCCGAGTCTCAATCATCAAACCATTCCGATGGAACTTGATACCGTCGCACCGACAGATGCCCTCGTATGTATTTGTGAGCCTGGATACACTGTGTTCTGAATACCATCTGGGCCAAAAAAGCTCGTTCCAATACATGGGCTCGTTGCCATCTTCCTTAGCAGCAGCGGTCAGAGACAACTGACGAAGAGAACGTCTGCAAAGCACGCTGACACATTCAAGTCAACATCTGTCAAGGATTCCCCGTGTTGATCATAATTCGAGCAGGGACGCCAACCACGAACAGGGGTGAGAAACACACCTTTCCGTGTGCGGGCTACACGATCCACAACCATCGGCGGGAGTACCAAACCAGTACGTGCCTAGCCTGAGCAAAAATTCTGCTTGACAGTACAACGATTGGCATCGCATGCCTCCAAACTGCGCACATTGGAGTCCCCGCTGACCGGCGTTGGGAAACACCACGGATGCATGTTGGTGAAGGAAACTCGCACCAAACTGGTATGTAGCTTATCCGGTCAACGAAAAGCACACTTCAACGAAGTAAGTGTCTGCCAAGTTCACTGAATCTTTTCCTTGTGACGAATACGTATGCGTCGTAGGCATCGGTCCCATGTGAAGAGCACGTTCAAGATCTCAACACACCTAATTGATAGTTGCAGATCAGACGAGCGATGTCGCACTGTACTGGCTTTTGAGTTTCGTCAGTATCAGCTTTGTCTTCGGGATTCAGCTTTGTGGATATGGAAGAGCGTACCAGCCAGTTCGATCATTTCGCCCACGTATACCAGGGGATGGATGAGGAACAGAGGTGGGTGTGGCAGAGAAAGACGATGCAGTGGGGACAGGGAGAAACCAGAGTAGCTGAGCAGCGGGCGTGCCTATTGAGCACCAGGCTACGTAGATACTAGGCCCTATCTGGGCCCGCGAAGACTGACATCAAAAGGAGACGGCAATGACTCGATGTAGAGGGATCGAGCCTGAGGGACGTACATTGGGGAAGGAGTCGTCGAGGATTTATCTAATATAACCTCCGAGCCATACTAGTATGCAAAGAGTTGACCACGCTCATTGGCAGATCGCCACGCTCCCACTGCCGTACAGCACCCTCCGTCCAGTTCGATTGCGATGGTGGCTCCGAGTCGAGCGAGTGATGTGCTAGTAGGTATGTACATAACAGGAGTGGTGATTTGGGCAAAAGTCCCAGAGGGCTTTCCCGAAGCCCTGTGCCAGTGGGAGCGAGAGAGCTGCGACCCTGGAAGGGGCCTGCAACGCATGCAGCAGAACTCACGAAATAAAAGGACTCGGAGAAGGGTCCAATGGCGTATGAAAGAATCAGTGGACGCCGGAGCGTACTGCGTAATTCGTGTATGATAGATATCCGGGCCAGTGGACACGGAAATGCGCGTATGGATTGATACCAGGGGACCCAATGATAGCGAAGCGCGTCGATGTGGGAGAGAGCCAGTAGGCTGCGCCACTGGCGAACAGTGGCATCCAGCTGGTTGGAGCCTGGGACACAATGTGATGAGTGCTGACGCACACGGCGCATCGGCGCAAGAAGGCACGCCAGCGCGCGGTTGGGCTCGTAAGAAGTGGCGCCAGACAGGTTGAAGATCGGAGGACACAAGGCGACTTGGAGTGTTGGCATACGTACCGTGTCGCGACTTGACACGAGAGCCTGCCAGCGCGCAAGTGAGCTGGCGAGAAATGGTGTCCAGTTCAAGTTGGTTGGAGACCGGAGGACGCGAGGTGATGAGTGTCGACACACGCCGTAGCGTCGACACGAAAGAGTGGGCCAGCGAGCTGGCATGGGGAGACATTCATAAGGTTAATAAAGACCGGAGGATCCGCCGTAGCGCATATTAACGAGCGCTGAGCGCGAAAGGAGAGCTTGGGCGTGGGAAGAGAAAGCAAACTTGAACCACAATGGTTTCAACTTGAAGTACTTTTTTGTCCCGAGCAGTACAGCCTACACATCGCTAACGTTGGACTCATGCCGGGGAACAAAAGATTGGCCATGTGACATGTGAGCCCACCAAATACAACCCAGACAGCAACAACCCTAACTCACTATCCTCAGGACAGCCGTGCAGGTCATCGGACTCGACCTCACCTCTGTCAGAAGGGCCATTCGCGATAAGATCGCCCACAAGGGCGACACCTCCGACGGCTGGGCACAGATTTGGAACGCCCTCACCAAAGCAAAGGTGCGTCTCATTGCGTCACTCCCTGCGCTGCCTCATCGCTCTCTAGGCGACACTTCTTCCCTCAGAACAGAGCTCTGGTCAAGACGCGATCACGCCCGAGTTCGTCCAGGACCATGTCCTCCTCTGTGATGTCGCCAACACCTCCGTGGTAACCTTGTCTGGTCTGCGTGGACAGCTCCTCAAGTTAGTCGTCATCCCATCACAAACGGCCCGCTGATCTCTCTGATGCAGTGACTTGCTGACGTACCGGTCGACTACGTCCTTCCAAGTGCTCTTGATGCTGTCTGCATCACCCACGGCATCACTCGATGCACTGCTCCCTCTGCCTGTGATACCCTCTGAGTCGTCCTATCCTTCGTGCACCGTCTCGGCAATGGGCTCTACGCTGCCGCTCCCACCGCGGGCGACGAAACTCCCCGTGGTGCACCCGCACTATCTGCGGCCCGACTATCGATTCCCCTCGCAACCTTGTTTGGACAACGACCGTCCATACCTCCGCCGCTCCCTCCTCCAGCGGCAGCCTCCTCGACAACTGCAGCAACGACCACAGCGCCCACATCCGCCGATGCCGACACCCCCATCGACATATCCGCCTGCATCATCGATGCCACGCTCTTCCAGACTGACATCGCTGCCCTCCTCAGCGTGCTCAAATCCGAGATCGCGATCACGCTCGGACTAACCACCCTGACTCGTCGAGCGCGTGCACGCGTTCGCGGCGGTGTACGCTCCGTTCGTCCAGTCCCCACGGGAAAGAAGAAATGCAAGATATTCAGGTTGGCAGTGGTATGCGGTGCTGGGCACGGAGGGTGGGTTGAGGGAGTGGCGGAGCGGTTTCAGGTATTTTATAGGACTGAGTGATTCAGGGAGGCTGGCGGATGAGAGCGGGCGCGAGGATGGTGAACCGATCCAGGAGAAGATGAGGTGTGGATATGCGAAGTCCTCGAGACGATTGAGGCCACGTTGTGCACGCTCCTCTATGATAGACTCTTCCTTCCATCGACTTCGGATGACGCAGCGCGCAACGAAGCACTCTCAAGCCCAATAGCCACGTTGAACATGCTTGATCTTGGATTAGAGCACCTCGGCATCGATATCGGGGACGCGGACCACGTAGAAGTGGATGCGGTTGTCCGTGCATGTGGAGAAAGTGAGTCGACTTTACCTCTTGGGTCTTTCGTCTTCTCATCGTGGGCTGCAACTTTGGCTGAATTGGGTCCCGCTCTCCTCGTGAGAAGGCAGCTATTCTCGTCGTTGGTGAGTACGTTTTATGGTCATATGCATGCATTGCTGAGACAGTGTAGACAGACTGCCTAAAATCCCACCAATTCGACTGAAAACTCGAGATGATGACAACAAGGCTTCTGACAATGTTGATGCGCCAGCTGTTGGAGATCCAGCCCTTCGTGTAGAGACTACTAGCTTCTACTTGTCACTTTTCCTACATTTCCTTTTATGGTACCATGTTGCCCACGCGTCTCACCGCTCCTCCTTTCTCGTACTCACTACGACTGGAGGTAAGCCACTCATTCACCCTAGTTCATTCCTTTACTTACATACATAGCCTTTCCCATTCCTTAGCCAGTCGCCTTACGGTCGTTCCAACACCAGCTGCTTCGCTTTCTGTCACCATACCCAGTCTACATTATCAACTTCGCCAAATCAACCATCTGACATCAAACAACCTTTTCCTTCAGAACCAGAATCCGTGTCGACGTCTTCCCCTGTCTCTGGAGACGTCTTGCTTCCCATCCTCATATTTTCTGTCGTCCAGGCCAACCCTTCTAGACGTATCCCATCTCTTGTTCACGCAGCGTTTCCGCGATCAATCCCTTCGGCAGCGGAGAAAGCTACTATCTCATCAATTTGATGGCCGTCGCCGAGTTCCTGGAATACCTCGATCCCGGTGCGCTCGGACCGGAGGAGATATCGATCACATATCCGAGTCCCCGATCACGACGGGTATATCCCGCAGCGAGCATTTAGCAAGTTTACGTGGGCGTGTCGGGGTGGGGGTCGACGCCATCGCGGGGCCGGCCAACGAAGTCATTACGGGCGTCTTCGACTCCTCCTTTAGCGTTCTCCGCACGTTGTTGCCCAGCCCAGGGGAGCATATGGAGACGGGACTGACTACCATGTCCGGTTCAGGATCGACAGGGGTAGGATCGATGGGCACGGGTGGTGATGCGGATGCAGCGCTCGCGTGGGGTGTCCGACCCGGCTTAGGGATCCTCCGCTGCGAGTCCGGATACTTGATCGCGGGATCGACGGTGGCATTGCCTGGGAAAGCGAGATGGCAGGGTCAGCTGGAGAAAGAGGGACATCGGAAACAGGTGGAGGTGTCATCCAGGCCGCCGTCTGCGCGATCGCAGTCGCACCGCAGCGATTAGGATCTGAGGAGGGGGAGGAATCGTCTGAGGAGAGAGGGACAAGGAAGGAAGAGCAGCCGAGGGGGGGAGAAGGCGAAGAAGAGGCGCAAGTCCATAACACGAGGAGCATCAAGAACTACAAGAGCATGCTGAGCAGCGACCGACCGAAGCGGCTGAAGGCGCCCTCTGACACCATCTGGGTCCGCTGCGACAGGGTCAATGACGCAACGACGGAAACATTTGACGGACCTGACGGATCAGTCGACGCATGGGACGGCGGATATGTCGAGACAGGTGCAAGGCGGGGATGCACCAAGGGTGTCGATGGTCTCGCTGAATGGCCGGTTGCCACTTCCGAATCATCGGTTCATGGTATGTACGGAGCAGGATATTCGGGTTTCGGAGGTGTGCGAGCTGTTGTGCGAATATCAGCGGGAAGCAGCGCGGGGTGCGGGCGGGTTCCAGGAGAAGATGGGGTGATAAGTGGGTGAGTGATGTTATTTGGCTCCCAGATGGCATGTCAAGCGGTGTGCTTCTTTCTCGAAGGACGGAATCTCGATTGTGGACGCGAGGACCAGACGGCCTGGTAATAGTCCAGCCACACCGAATGTAATTGACCAATATCAAGAAACGTGTATCCTACTGAGGATGATGTTGCCCAGAAAGGAACTCTTTTGGTTATTCAACTAGTTAAAGTGCTGGGGTTTGAACGTTTGAACCCACTGAGCTCAACATGCCTCACACACGAGACATTCGGAGTCTGTCGAGTTTCCTTTGGGTTAAGCCGCAACGTTGCATCCGCATGTATCCTCCCCCTTACCGCCCAGGCACCTACTTAACCTTGCTTGCCCTCCTAGAAACGTCCCTCAATTCCACTCCCCACCATGTCTACCACGGAAGAGCATGACAGCGTCCCCCTTCTTCCCGAGAAATCCCAATCTCCTCTACCCCGATTCTCCATTTTATCCCGTAGAAATATCACCATCATGGCCATCTTAATGCAGGTCGTTATCTGTATTCACGCATGGGCCTTCGCTGGGGTTAGGATTGCCAATAAGTTTGTTCTGCTTCCAGACAACTTGGCTTCCTGGTTTTATATGAACCAAAGTGAAGTAACGACTATCGCCACCTTGATATCGACCTTGCTTGCGATCTCTGGTTCATTGTAAGTCTTTCGGCTCCATGATACACGGAAGGCTCACGGGTTCGGTGACAGCCTCTTGGGTATCACCATCCAACACGCGCTTATATATCGCCTTTCTCGTGATTCCGGTGGGGTCCGCCTGTTGACTGCCACAGCTTGGATTCAGCTAGCCCGAAGCGCCCCTTTTATCCAACCTCGCCGCCATTTGTTGTGGACAATCCTATCGCTGATCTGGATTGCTGTGGTTCACTTTCTGACGACAGCGTAAGTGAAAGTATTTGTAACATTGCATCGCGTATCGCTTTGATGTTCAACTTGTATTGGCAGATGGTCGAACCTGTTGACACCCGAACTTTGGGTCCAACCGTTCCCAGTTATGGGACAGGATGTTGACCTCCTTAGCCCTGCCGTGTCTGATCTTCTTCTTGGCCATCTGATGTTACCGCACATCACTCCAAACACCCAGAATTATTCCATAGCTCCCGATATGCTTGGATACTGTGAGCTACGTAGCTATTGCGTGTCCATTACGAGATGCTGAATCTGCAACAGTGGCAAATGTGACAGGTTACATCTCTGAGGCTGATCATGCAGCAACATCGGGTTTTCTCAAACCAGGATTTCTATCTTTCATTAACCAGTATGGTAATTCATCGACAGGCAAGTATGGACTCGAACATTTTATGGCTCCCAAGGAGTATTGATAGTTGTGAAGGAGGACTAAATCAAGGGGTCCATCTGTCATGGTTCGGTCCTCCCAGTTCGTCGGCAATGTATCAATACATTACTCTCGTACAGCAGGGATTTACAGCAAACATATCATGCCAGTCCCTGTCTTCTAGTACGACCATCACTCTGAATAACTCGGCTTCGGTGCCTGTCGGGAACCCTAACAGCTCCTCTAATTTGACTCTCGGAACATGGTCCTGGAGTACAAATTGCTCTGGGAATGCCTACTCTTGTCGGTACCATAAATTTATTGCTTCTTGATTTCTGATATTCTTGTGTAGCTACTGGGGATGTGTATCTCTTGATGAACAATGGCAGTTTCGTCGGCAATGGACTCTTCGCAACTTCAGTATGCTTTTACCAAGATTTTTCCGGCCAATCAAATCAATCTTTTTGTGAGTCGCCATATTACAATCTGGGGTTCTATGGTCTAACACTGGGTGGCATGACAGTAGTTGTTATCCACTCGCCGAACAACTCGCAGTATAGTGAAAGTATCTTTGCAGCCAACCCCGATCTACCAATCGTGTGTCAGGTCACTCCAATGGTTACGACAGCACAAGTACAATACACTGGAAACGGTCTCATAAACAGCAGCATCCTGAGCCAAACTATGCTCCCTGATCATGCTTGGCCGCTGGTCTGGTTCGAAGGATACAATATCTGGGCTGCATTCTTCTTCTCTCAGGGACTGTACTCGAACACGCTTGTCGATACCCTTCTTCAAGGGATGGAGCGGTTGCTTGGAGTCCCGCATCCTTCTGCCGACGTCGTCATGGGCCTCATGGTAAGTAATGTGTGGCTCGTGTTTTGCGGACCAATTTGATGGTCAAACAGGAAGGTTATCTGCAAGGAATCTTCGAGTATTTGGGAACTGTAAGACTCCCGTTTTAGCTCCGACAATGGTTTATAATGTTCAATAGAACATACGCGATTCGATTATCAACTATGTTGAGGCTAGTCAAACTCAGCTTCCTCAAAATATGAGCTTCACAACCGCTGGCACCTTCAGTATCCCAGTTGCTGGTTGGCAATTTAGGCTGCGAGCGCATGGTATAGCCCTGGCGGTTATTACCCTCGTCACTTTCACAACAGCAGCATCTGGTATTTTCGCGCTCATGGAAGCCAAGAGCCAGAAAAAGCTTCGTGACTCTCTCGAAAGGGGGAGTGCTGCTCTGTTCGACGTGACAAGTCTCATGGACGTTCTGCTGGCATCCTCGAAAGGGAATCTCGCGAGGGAGTTGTCGGAGCGCGAGGCTGCCGAAGAACAGGAGAAATTGGTGGTTGATCTTGTTGTGGATGGGGATAAGCCTGTGTTGAACGTGCGTGCTGGCAAGGGGGGAACTGCTCAAAAGGAACTCCTCGCATAGTTGCCGCTCCTTCAGTAGGGTCTATGTTCGTTCCCCGCTCTTGCTCTTACTATGCTAGCCAGAATCGTCCACTTTATTTACTTTCCTCGCTCCTACATATTACCGGCTGCTGCTCTCTGCGGGACCTTCCCCGACTCCCACGAAGTGGGGGAGAGTTCCAGAATCCGAGTCGTTGGTGGACTCGTGGTAAAGTATTATGTAATGCCATCCCTACACGTTCCCTCCCTACAGAAAGGTGCAATGACAACATGCGGATGCTGGGTGGACCGTTTTCACCGTTCGGCCTTTCTACATGGCCACCAAAGACCTTGGTTTTGAGACGCTGAGCGACAAGTTCTTCAGCGCTCTCAACCTTGCACTCGCGCTGTGCGCGGCTATCTTCGATCTCTGCCTTGCCCTGCTGTCCTACGCGTACCACACGTTCTGGGCTGCGGTGCAAACTCCTCCGGAGACGCTCTGGAGCGAGTTTCTGACGGTCTTGGTTGGCGTCAAGGATTACGGTCCGTCCTCATCCCTGTCTACGTATGGACAACAGGTGTTGACATGTCTTCGAATGCTTCTCTATCGTCCGCATTCCCTGCGCTTTCAGTTGTCGCCAACCCGATCACCACCATCCTAATTTTGCTCGCCTATTGGGCGATCAGCGAGCTCTGCAAGTTCTTTGTGTACTATCTGGGCTTTATGGAACGCGGTGTGCAACGTAGTGCGTCTCACGTGGCTCTCTGCCTTTGTATTGGGCTGACGCTGTTCGCGGCAAGGCTCGTATGCCGCCAAGTATCAGTCACCTAGTGGATCCGCTGAATTTTGGTGGATTTTCCATTGAAAATACATGCCATTAATTTCAGCGATCCACTGAATCAGAATCGTCCACTTTATCCTCAAGCTACTCGTTCTACGATACCTTCGCAATTCAGGATATGATTCTCAGCGATCATGGATCAGAACCGAGAACTCGAACTGTCACCCTTTGAGCAGTTTGATTGCGGGCCTTGATGAGGTGTCATTGGTAGCGTACTCGAAGAAACTATGTTTTGACTATCATCTACAATATCTATGCACAGGTGATACAACCCGCATATACGGTATCTCACTTTAAATTGACACGGACCGTGGCGGTGATGGGAGAAGGCGTCGACAGAGTCTTAAATCCTCCTAGAAAGTGCCTACGTTGATCAGGGTGAGCAACGTCCTATATCTTGAGCATAGTCGAGGATTGAGGCGCAGTCGAGACTATACAGTCCAGTATAGCAAAGTGACTTCAACTGAGGTAGGATCGTCTACTAATATGCAAGAGTGTACGCACCAAGAGCACTTCTCTCCAACCTCACAGTCAATTGGTGTTGTACGTCATTGCAAGACCTGCACACACTGGCACCCGATAGGCAGTGCGTAGGTAAACCAGAAAGCTCGTAGCTCTGCAGGTAGCAGGTTAAATAAAAAAGTTGTTGAAGATTTGGTTGATTGATCGCTCCTTGTGACGACCACCCCACCTTGTATCGTAGTGCTCATGCGCCTTGGCACTCGGCAGAGATCTGACGGGCCCGGTCGTGCAGCTGTCGCGAGGACTTCCAGTGAAGCAAGTAATTTCACACAAGATCGACATTTTGCCGTGTCATCTTTGTCCCTGAGGTGCGAGAACATATGAGCCATTACCTGGACTCCGAGTCAGTATGTCATGAGTTATGACAGGGGGTAGCCAGTAAATTCGGAAAAAAAAAGCTCGAGAAACATAGTAAGAGCTGAGTAGTCCTTGTTGGCGGGCGGTCCGTATTTCTTTCCTTCCACTGTAGTCTGCATCTGGGTTGGGTATATGAGCAAGGAGAGTGACAGTGATAAGCCACTTAGTTGACCTTGTATTATCTCCAGCGTATGGGGGCTGGACATCCATGCTCTCTTTGGCTACTCCTTGGGTCGGGCGCAGGAGAGGGCGAGAGGGTGGGGAACTGGTGGAATGAGGTGTGGGCGAAAGCGTGAAGCGCTTCCCGGCCCCAAGCAACTGCGCAAGCCCGTCCGGGGGCGAGCGAGAGCAGATGTCCGAGAGTCGATTTTCTCAAACGAAGGGTAAAAGGAGAACGAGCGGAGGGCGCTGAGTTCGAAGACCTGCGCGCCGAAATGGGTCACGCGATGTCGTCCACCTTCAAGCTAGTCTTCCTCCCATCTCGCTGATCTCTCTATGCGGTTACTCGCTGCCAGTGACCCCTGCACCGGTCGACCAGGTCCTTCCGGGCCCTCTGGACGCTGTTATCCCTCTGAACCGTACACGTCTCGACGATGTGCGCTACCCTGCCACTCGCACCAAGAGCGACGAAACCACCCGGGTTGCCTCCACGGGCCCGGCGTCCGTGGTGCACCCGCCCCTCCGTGGCTCGACGACGACGCCCTTCGCGACCTTGTTCGGACAACGGCCCTCCGCTTCCAGAGGCAGTGTCGGTGACGACCATGACCACTGCACCCACGTCCACGTCCACATTCGCCAACATCGACGCGCCCCGGCCATCGATATCGTCGCGTGCGTCATCGACACTGTCCCCGTCCGCACCGACATCACCCTCTTCAGCTGCTCAAATCCGAGATGGCAATTACGCTCACAGACCAGCCCCCTTGATCAACGAGCGCACGCGCGTGTTCGCGACACCATACACCCCGTTCATTAAGGTCCTCGCAAGGAAGAAACATTAGGACATCGGCAGGGTGAGGCGAGGGTCATGTATGCGGTGCAAGATGGGCTGAAAAGAGGAGCGGTTTCAGGGTTGTGGAGTTAATGGATGGGTGAATGGGTGAGAGCGGTCAGATGGGGCCCCAGTCTGTTGAGGAGAAGCAGGTACAAGGAGACAAGGTGCGGGTGAACGAGGTCCTCAAAATGATCAAGGCTACGTTATGTACGCTTCTCTGTGGCAGGTGAGTATAGGCACCAGGGTGTTCGTTCTTCACACAGAAGAGACACCTAGGTTGTTCCTCCAGGATGCCCAATTTCGGACCATGCATCACAGTGCCGAATAACGGCATTGAACATACCGGATCTCCGTTTAGAGAACCTTGGCGACGATATTGGAGATACTAATCTCGCAGAGGTATATGCGGTCGCTCGAGCATGCGGGAAAAGGTACGCCTTATCTTGCTTCTCAGGTTTGTCGTCTTCTCACATTTATCGTAGCGTTGGCTGATTTGGATACGCAATCGCCGCTCTCCCCCGTTCATAAGCTTGTTGATGGCCAGTATGTTCCGTCGCGACATACGTGCATTATCGCTGATACGGTGTAATCCGCCTGTTGAAAAATCCGCCTGTTCAACTGAAGAGTTGAGACAAAAATGCTTTTGCAGGAAATCTTCCCAGTCCTATCGATGTTACTGAGGTTACAAGCATGCCAGCCACTTTGCCCACACCGGAACCAACGAGTACATACACAGAATCCACTTATACCCACTATACATTTAAACTTCGCCAAGCTAGTCATCTGATGTCGTGCAATTCTCTTCTTCAGAACCAGAAGCTAAATCGACATCGTCCCCTGTCTCTGCAGACGTCCTACTCCCCATTATCATCGTTTCTGTCGTCAAAACTAGCCCTTCCAGGCTCGAATCCCAATCTCCTGATCACACAATGTTGTTATCCCAACCAATCTTTTGGTGGTGAAGAAAGCTATTCCGATCAACCTCGTGGCTGTCGCCGAGTTCCTGAAAACGTCGATTTCAGTGTGCTCGAACTGGAGCTTAAAGTACGTCTCGTCCTCCTCTTCCTTTTGCCATTCCTCCCATAGTAATGACGGTCGCTCACGTTTGCCATACAGCATGGGATATCTATTGACCACGAGATTCGGTCTTTCCGTTAGTGATCGTAATGGTGTTGCTCAGTGACGAGTACCTCGAACGTTTACGCGGGCGCATTGGGCCGGGGGCCAACGCCATCGCAGGCCGACCAACAGGATGATCTTCAGGCACCTTCGACTCATTGTTTGGCATTGTTGCCCGGCCCAGCGGAGGACTACCACGGCCATGCCTGTCGATCCTACCTTGTCGATCCTGGCTAGATGCCGCAGTCAGCCCGACCCAGTCGGAGTACCGGCTCCACTGCCATATACCTCTGCTGCGAGTCTGAATTCTCGATCACAGGATCGACGACGGCGTTGCCTGGGAAAGCGAGAGGGCAGGGTCAGGTGAGGGAAGGGGGACATTGTCGAGGCCGGCATCGGTGCGGTCGCAGTCGCATCGCAGTGAGCACGAAGGGTCAGGATCTCAGGAGGGGAAGGAATCGTCTGAAGAAGAGGGGCCAAGGAAGGAGGAGCAGCCAAGGAAGGAGAGGAAGGAAAGGGCGAAGAAGCGGCCCAAGTCCACGACATGCGGAGCATCAAGAGCTTCGAGAACATGCCGAGCAGCGGCCAACCGAAGTGGCCGAAGATGCCTTCTGACTCCCCATCTGGGTCCGCTACGACGGGGACAACGACGCGAAGACGGAAACATTTGACTTGACAGATCGGTTGATACACGGAATGGCGGAGATGTCGAGAT
>QFES01000647.1:0-12455 GCA_003316375.1 Tylopilus plumbeoviolaceoides
TGATTAGAGACTGGAAGCAGAGGCCAGAGCTGGGCACCTCTCGATATGTATGACTCGGATAGGCGTATGACTTGAAGCAAATCCAAGGAGTCTGGCATTGCGACGATATCGGCGTTTCTTTCTTGACTCACGTCCACGTCTCACAACAACCGAAATCCAGCGGTTCAAGATGCCCCACTTGACTTCCAAGAAGCAGATGGAGATCACCCAACTCCCCCGTCAGGGCGAAGATCATCCAGAGGCTGCGCATCCCTAGTTGATACCCCTTTCCGGCGTATCGCCCACCACCACGTCTGATGCCCCCACCAGTGGGGTGTCCTTGGACCCAGAAAAGAAGGGCGGAAATGACCCGCATACAGAGGTCCCATCCAATGCTACAAACGTACCAGCCCAGGGGCCACCTTGCCCCATCAGACCCCGCCTGTAAGCGTTCTCATGAATGTCACTCAGTCAAGGGACTCCAATATCGATTCCCTTCGCAGCACATCCATTCCAGTAATTCACGCGACTCCGACGCTTTCACAGCCCGCCTCCTATTTGATCCGTTGGAGTTCTTCGGGATGCTGCTGATCCCGTACTTACTCTTTCCGCACCCTTTCTACACACACGACTTCAATCTTAGACCTTGGGCTGTGTTGACCATGATTATAGCCGCGTTCGCCGCTCCACTTACCTTGGGACCCCTGTATGCGCGCAAGTTCGCTCAGAATTCACCCGGTGGCTCAGGGTATACGAGTTGCTACATTATATCAATCATTCTCCCGTTTCCTCTGATTGGTTCGTATGCGAATCCGCCAATGTTCCAATACGATGACGACTCTATTATTTCTCTATTTTAGTGGTTTACTGGAACCTATTCTATGCATTGTTTGTTTCATTTTCTGGCGCGCAAGTACCTTGGGTGCGGTTCTCGTCGTGGACTCCATGGCTCGCACCATCATAGATTCGTGTATTTCTTGCTAACCTGGAAAGATTTGTTCTGCCCAGCTAGCTTGCCCATTACAGCCCCTCGTACTTTTGATTTTCTTTTGATCAATGTACGTACACGATTACACAATGAACTGCCGTCGACGAGAAAAAAAAATGGCGAAAGGTGGATCTGATCATCCAGACCGCGGAGCACCAAACCAAACCGACGAAACCCGCACAACGAAAAATTCGCCTGGACGCCGATCACAGTCAGTTCTGCGTAACGTGCCAAGACAACTACCACACGCTCTGGGTCGCTTGTGGGCTCCCCGGCCCCGAAGTTGCGAACCCACCACTAGCACTCGAATACATCGAGCTAGACTGTGTGAGCGGGGGCGGCGGGACGACGGGTTTGGCCGGCTCGACTTCTTTCCGATACTCGATCTTCTCCACGCGCACCTCGCCTTCCACGAGTTGGTAGACATACGTGACGACGACAGCGCCTTGGATGTCCATCAGTGCAAACGAGGGCGTTGGATCGCTATGGGCGAGGCGTCAGCATGGGAGCACAGCGTGCGCGCTGCCCGTCTCACCTGTTGTGGAGTCCCGTCCATGCGCCGGTCGCTGAGCCGGGGTTCACGAAGAACCGACCGCTGTATTCAATAGCTTGGAACCTAGCGGGAAGTATACGGTCGGATACGGTGCGTGAGATGACGAGACGGGGATGGGGTCGGACGCGTTGGGACGCGCACGGGGGTAGCGAGTGGGCGGGACTCACGTGTGTGTGTGCCCCGAGACGAGCACGTCGACATCCATCTGCCGCGCGATGGCGCTCAGCGCGTCGAGATCGCCTGTCGGAACGCATTGGTGGCCGTGCACGACGCCGATGCGGATCGGTGTGTGCACTACTGTCGCGGAGGGGGGAAAGCCGGTGTTCTGCCAACGAGGACCTCGGATGAGCGTGCGCGTCGTACGGGCCGTGCAGGGTAGACGTGGACGGAGCGAGCGCATGGACGTACCTCATCATAGTCTCCTCTGACGACGCACACGTCGGATGCAACAGTGCGGAGGTATTCGTAGGTCTCTCGGTCGCAGACGTTGCCCGTGCACAATATCTGTTGAATCTTTCCTGGGACTAAGAGTTTGCGGAATTTGGCGGGAAGATCGTGTGCACGATGAGGGATATGAAGGTCACCGATGATGAGGACGAGGACCATGCTGGATGACTTCAACGATCGCTTATTGGACCCACAGCCAGAGTATCCCATTAGGTAAGCCAAAGTACAACATATCCAACTTGTCCCTAGTAGCTAGACCTGTTTCCCCGAATCCCACCCGCGGTGCAAATGGGTGCTTAAGATGACGTATAATACAACAATGCGAGCAGAGACTCGGTTGGAATCAATGTAGCATGTACTTCCCTGCAGAGAAGCCCGACGTGCTTCAGTGGCTGATAGACTCTGAGCTGACTCGGAGACGAAACTCACAGATCCGCACTTGATGGTCACCGCTTCCCGAAGCAAGCAGGGTCCCATCGGGGCTAAGGTCGACAGAAGTGACTTTGGAGAGAACACAGCGTGTGTGAAAAAGGGACGTGGATCACGGCAAGAACTGCGCACCAGTGTTCGTGTGCCCTTGGATCATGAAATATGGGATCCCACTCCTCAAGTCCCAAAGTCGGACAGTACCATCTCTGGACGATGACGCGAGGCGCTGCTCTCGTCCTACTTGCAGTACTGACAACGACAGAACAGCATCCTGTGAGTGCCACCCGAGTTACCAAAAACCACAAGGAATGTAGGAGGAATCATGCCTTGTGTCCATCAAGTGTACTCTTGCAGTGGAATCGCTTTTCGTCTGGAAAAAGTTCCCAACATTTCAATGTCTGGTCCAGGCTTGCGCTAACAAGACACATGGCCGATACCCTTGTGCTTGGCAAAAACCGGACGTCATAGACTCCGTCCGAATGTCCGTGGAGCATACCGATTGGTTCGTTGTTCCCCGAATCCGAGGATGCATCCCAAATTCTAACTTGGCCGTCCAATGACCCAGCGGCGACGAAGGATCCTGTTGTGTCCACTGCGACCGAGGTAAAGACGACTTTTTTTGATGGCTTCTCTTCTATACTTGCGGAGCGAAGCACACGGCAACTTGGCTCGGGCACTTGCGTCACGTCGCCCGAGAACTGTGTCACATCCCAGGCCCGGACAGTACGATCTCCGGATGCGGAGAACAAGGAACGCGAATCGGGCGTGAACGCAAGTGCGTAGACCTCGCCGGTGTGTCCGCTCAACGTTCGAAGGAATTCGCCTGTCTCAACGTTCCAGACCTACCGGCCTCCTATCAGGAGAATCACCCCAGGACACGTTAATGGTCAACGTACACGAATGTATTCGTCCTCAGCTCCTGCTACAAGCAATTTTCTATCAGGACTTAGCGTGACGCTACGGGCGTGGTTGGCCTTCCGGCCTTCTTGCTCACTGCCAAGTAAGAAGCTACAAAAATGTTTTCCATGAATGCCAGAATGGAACCACGGTATTGGAGAACTCACGTAAGCTTTGTCTGTTGCTCCATGTTGTACAGGATGACTGCATTGTCGACTCCAACGGCGAGGAGCGATCCATCGGAAGAGAATTTTACGCAGCAAACAGCCCTGAAAGACCAAGTTTGTGGTGAGCCCTAAAGGAAATATATTTTCTTCTTAGTACACAGTGAGACGCACCCATTATGGGTATAAACGGAGCGGAGTTGTATGTCCATCTGACGGGGCACATCTGAATTGAAGACGGCTAACCATCCGTTGCCTTCCTTGACAGAGTATGGTGGAGCTGTCAGTGGGTCTAAGCTGTATGACATGGTTGAAACAGGCTCGATGGATGCGGGTCAGCGTACGCCACGGGGTTATGGCGAACCGTCGATAGCTTACTCGTTGGAGGAGAGTTCAGCCGAGGGTGAAGCGAGTAGTGGGAGGGAAAAGAGGACCCGTTTGAGGTTAAATAGGAATGCATCGTTGCGACGCCGCGAGATTCTAGGGCCATAGTGATATCGGGCCGACTGGTGTTCGACACGAAAAGGCCGTCGATGGACCTATGACGCACGTATGTATTGACAAGGACGCTGACTCTGCTCTACGAGTTGTGGGACAAATTCAGACGCCGTGGCAGCTGCGAGGGGCGTTGCACGCGGTTGGTGTCCGAGCTAACAGCAACCGAGGGTCCGTGCGCGCGGAGAGACCCAGCCTCGTTCGCACGGAGGCATGTGCACCGCGTGCCCCTGCCAACCCAGCACACGACGAAGACGACGTGGAGATAATCACGTTCGCTGGGTTTGAATAAACTTAAACAATTAATGCCCGATATGCCGGTGAACGCACGTGACTGGTGCCTGCTGTGCGAGTGCCCCCGAATTAGACATGCCGCCGGCAACGCCAAACGTGGGAAAAGAATGCGAGTGCAGGGTCCAACTCCAGCGTTTGTTATAAAGGGCGATGATCAACACCCACCCCGAACGTTCCCAACTACCCCCATGTCCTCCACAATTTACAACGTAAGTCCTCCTCGCTTCTCTCCTTCTCCTCCTCCCTCCCATCTCCCTCCCTCCCATTCTGGCCTCTCTCCTACCATCCACGTTCCGTATCCGCCTCGCGCGCCCACCAGCGCAAAATTTCAGGCCCGTCCGAACCACACTTTCCTCGCTTTAACCCCGCCATCCCCTCGATTCATCTGATTTCTTTTCTTTCAATCAGCACAGGAGCCTCCAGCCAACTGGTCCTCCTGCTCAGGGGCCCAGCCAGCATACGCACGTCAGACTCAATGAGGCCTTTGATACCATTCGCCAGGAATTCGATGTTCTCACGTCCGATTTGGGTCTCTTGAGAAATCAAAGGGACGAATACGAGTCCAAAGGTACGCATATATCCCCCTTGGTTTCCTACATATCTCATTCCCTCGCCAGTAACGTCCCAAATCAATGAACTGAATATCATCCGCCAGTCCTTGTACGAACTCGAATCTCAGCATGGCAAAATACGACAACAATACGAAGATGAGCTTTCTCGTTTGCGGGCCGAACTTCACGCTGCCCGTCAGGGTATTCCCGCAAACCCGCCACCTCACCCTACTGTGGGTCCCGCATCGGTCGGTCCTTCTGGTCCGCCTGCACCTCCAACATCCGTGCCCGGAGTACTCCCTGCCACGGGTCCCGGGTCCTACAACGACCCTTATTATGCTCGTGACCGAGACCGAGACCGAGATCGAGAACGCGAGAAAGACCGCGAACGTGCCGATCGCGAACGTGAGCGGGAAATTCGGGATCGTGAGCGTGAGCAGCGCGATCGCGACCGTGACCGTCCCGTCGAAGTTCGAGACCCAAAGCGCATCAAGACGGAGCGTATGAAGGGTGATCGTCCAGGTAAACACTTTCTTCAGAGCTCCGCACGTTCCCCGCCCCCTCATGGATATCGCCCTCCCTTTTCTCCCTCTTTATCTGCAATAGATCATTATAGCCCCTCTCTTGTCCCTGGGCCTACCCCGAAGCTTCCCGCGCCAGCAGGTCCTCCGGCTTTCCAGGGCCCCGGACTTCCCCCGCCCCCATCAGCACATGCTCCATATCCCCCGGGCCCTGGAAATCCACCTCCCTCTGGTCCAAGCGAGCCGCCACCAGCTTCAAGCTCATTGGCCCCAGTCAACAGTGCCACCAACGGCGGTCAGTTTCCAGACGACCTCGACCCACACAACGTTCCCCCGGAAAACAAGAAGGAGGGAAGTGATTGGTTTGCGGTTTTCAACCCCAAAGTAAAGCGGGTGCTCGACGTGGCTTTGGTGCACACGCTCATGCACGAGAGGTAAAGCGATGCACCATGTCACACAATGTAGGATCCTGATCTTTGCATAACAGCGTAGTGTGCTGCGTGCGATTCTCTGCTGACGGAAAATTCCTTGCAACTGGCTGCAATCGCACAGCACAGATCTATGATACCAAAACCGGCGCGAAGACGTGGTGCGTAGTAATCTTTCCTCTCTGTGGTTCTCGTGTAGTTATTTTGGATATTCTTCAGTGTCCTTGCTGACGAGTCCGCCGGGAAGGCTGGAGATTTGTACATCCGCAGTGTATGCTTCAGTCCAGATGGTAAATTTCTGGCTACAGGCGCCGAAGATAAGCAAATACGAGTATGCAATGGTCCTCCTGTCCAGTTCAATTCTGAAGCTATTTTTCAGATTTGGGACATTGCCAAGAAGCGAATTCGCAATGTCTTCGATGGCCATCAACAGGAGATTTACTCACTTGACTTTTCACTGGACGGTCGTCTCATCGTCTCGGGTTCGGGTGACAAGACTGCTCGAATTTGGGATATGGTCGATGGCTCATCAAAAGTTCTCACGATAAATGATCCCGATTCCCTAAACAGCGATGCAGGAGTCACTTCAGTTGCCATTTCCCCCAATGGCCAACTTGTTGCTGCGGGAAGTCTCGATACTGTCGTCCGAATTTGGGACGTTGCCACTGGTATGCTCATTGAGCGGCTACGGGGCCACAGAGATAGTGTGTACAGCGTGGCTTTCACCCCCGATGGCAAGGGTTTGGTGAGCGGCAGTTTAGACAAGACATTGAAGTATTGGGACGTGAGTGGCTTGGTGAATGCAGCCAAGCGAAAGGACGCCACCGCAAATGGCAAGAAAGAACTGGAAAAAGCTAGCCAGTGTACCATGAACTTCATGGGGCATACGGTGCGTTGAGTGATTGTTGGTCAGCTGTGGACTTAGCCTTCGTCGCACAGGATTACGTATTGTCCGTAGCCGTGTCACACGATGGGCAATGGGTTGTTTCAGGGTCCAAGGACCGTGGTGTTCAGTTCTGGGACTCGCACAGTGCAACTGTGCAGTGTATGCTCCAAGGGCACAAAAATTCTGGTGGGCGATCAGAATCTGTTCATCTCCGTGGATCTGAGACGTTGTCTAGTGATATCAATAGACCTCAGCCCCGCGGGCAATATTTTGGCCACTGGAAGTGGGGATTGGCAGGCGCGGATATGTACGTTTTTTCAACAACCGCACTATCTGCCACGATTAGACGCTCATCTGCACATTTCAGGGAGTTACCAAACTATCTAGCGCTAACATTTGCCTCGGCCCGTCGAATTGCGATAATACCATCTACCTGTAGCGCTTCCTTCTTGCTTCTCCTATGTAGTAACCCCTGTTCTCTGTTTTCGGCTTCTTCTATCTGTACGAATCAGTACGTGTACAACTGATTTGTGAATGAGATGTTCTTCGTTATCACTTCAGATTGCCAGGTTGTAAAACATCCATATAACATGAGGGAGATATGATTCGCTCGACCATTTGAACTAAATTGGCCTCGAAGTAATAATACAGTCTTCATTGGATACGTTCCTACGGCTTCAAGTTAGAGTGTGCTGCCCCTCGTCTTGACCCAGTAAGAGCCATTCGGCCACTCATACTCCGCGATGCTATGCTTATGCATCTCGATGCTACAGGAAGGCATGACACGCCGTGACACGACAAGTAAGACAATATCGCACCTGTATCCCCCAGCCTGGTTCAAAGGTACATTGTATCGTCCCCTGGAGTTGATCGAGCAAGGGTAGAGAAAATGCTCGTGCAGGTGGTCTACAAACTCGAGGACGTTGCGCTCCATCGTTCCAGAGACGGCAATATAGTCGATCAAACTTTTGGAGAGACGGTCGTCAGAAGCGAGGCCCGATGACGACGGAGCGACAGAGTGTCTCAATGCCTTACCTCAAGTGGATGACATATTCGCAGAGACCTACGCCACCCGCATGTGGGCACACGGGCACGCCGAACCTGATACGTGCGTCAGTTGCATGAAACTTGGTGGACACGTCGTATGTGCGTACTTGGCGGCCATGAGAAGTACGCTCAGAACTTCACTGACACCTGCCAAACGGCAGGAGTCGATCTGGCAGACGTCGATGGCGTCGGCTTGCAAGAGCTGCTTGAAGACCATGCGATTATGGGCATGCTCGCCGGTGGCAACGCCGATCCCATGAGGCTTCAATGCCTTGCGGATGGCAGCGTGGCCAAGGATGTCGTCTGGCGCGGTCGGCTCTTCGATGAACCTGCCATCGGACGTGAGTTCATTGTCTCGTAGGAGTTGGCTGGACGCTTCACCAAGGCTTGATAGGCTCAAGTTTCTTCACATACTCGATTGCCTGAGGAACATCCCATACTTGGTTAGCATCGATCATTAACACGGCGCCCGTGGGTCCCGCGTTCTTTCCCTGGAGCTCACGACTGCTCGGATCACGGCCCTTTGAGCCCGGAGGGAGGTACTGTGGGTCGTCGATGATAGAGCGGATGATCAACCCACGGCGGAGATCAGATTCGATACTTGCTCCGACTTTCATCTTGAAGTGATTAAAACCAGCGGCGACGGCCTCCTTTGTGAGCCGCGCGACCTTCTCATCTGAGTAGCCTATGCGTTTGCCAGAGAATTAGTCGAGCTTCATTAGATGAGGATCAGCCACCGTACCGAGCCAGCCAGCGGAGGTGACATAGGCAGGATATCTAGGAATTTTCAAGTGTTGCAGACTATCGAGGATATCGGGAGGAGATTATTTACCCGAGCTCTCTAACGGTGGATTCCCTATCCTTCTTCCCCGCTTCATTGGCCTTGAGCAGAGCAAGGGCCTCGTCACGTGTGATGGCATCCGTGATGTAGCGAAAAGCGGTTGCATCGACCAACTCTTCCTACAACAGCTTTAGCAGGCGTTCTCGTCAGTGGATCACAGTGAAGAACACTCACCGGTGTCATATCTACCACAAGCTTCCAGAGAGGTTTTCCGCGAGCACGGGCGAACATATCCCAGAGTGCATTGTCCACAGCAGCCGTTGCAATATGAATGACACCCTTTTCGGGACCGATCCTTGGGGATGTACGTCAGTCCCCGCAACTCTGTGTCAAGTATAGAGTTCGATCTTTCAAACACTAAGCACTCACCATCGCAGCTGTGGATCAGAACACAACCAATCCCAAGTCTTTCCCATGCTCTTGAAGAGATCCTCCGGATCCCGGCCGATGAGCTTGTTTGCGAGCACTGAGATGGCTTGGCACACCTGAGAACGGCATAATGTATCCCTCACACAAAGTAGGCAATGCAGCTCACGATTTCGTTTCCGCGGCCAATGGTAAAGGTCATGCCATGTCCGACTAGCGGTGATTCCCCGTCTGTAAAGATGGAGACGTAGGCAGACGAGTAGTCGCATTCGGTGTTCCTAGCGGCACCACAGGCACCAACGTCGGTTATAGAGGGCACTTTGAGCTGAACTCACATTGCATCTGTCCCATCGCCTGACAGTGATGTCGGAAAACGAACATCTGCCCACCGACTCATCGTGAATAATGACGACCAAGAGCCTGGAGTGCACGTATGAGCTTACCGTGTGTTTCGAAATGGGTGATCCTTCGCGACATGGTGGTACACGAGTTGACCTTTGACAGTCGAGTCGAGTGGGGATGGAATTGGAATAGGCTGATCTCGTTTTCCACAGTCCTGCCTTCCACCGGATTTATAGAGTGGGATCCGTCGGGGCGGCGGCCCGGAGGTCGAGGAAGAAGTTGGAACCCGCCGCTCTGCCGTGTCTGTCAAGTGACTTCAACGACTCGGACGTGCACCGTGCCGTACAACGTTCGGATTCAGAGTCGGAATGCTTTGCACGCTGCAGGGCAACTTGAAGGCAAGTTCACCTGAGTCTGGTCCAGACAAAATCGTCACTGATGTTTTGAAGAGCAGCGGCGAATCTGCGACACATTACTTTGTTGTGATGCCGATTTTGCGCCAGTGAGAGATGAAAAACACGACGCGCCTGAGGCCTACTGGCAGGCTCACGCCGTGGCCGTATCCAGTACAGTGATCCGCCACTTGCGTCACCACCATCACATGCGAATGTGATATCACACTAGCGTGGGAGTCGGGAACACAGAGACTCGGATGCGCTTTTCCAAAAAATAAAGTTTAGGATGTGAAAACAGAACACCATAATAGAGGTTGATGCATACCGTGCGCTACGAGGACAGGCTGGAGAAGATGTAGTAGTGCGTGCGCCATCGTCGCTGGGCGTGGTGAAAGTCTGGAGCTAATCTGGAGACACTTCCTTGACCAGCCGAGCCAACCATGAGACGTCCTCGGAACCAGCTGGTCCAAAGTAGCCTTTCACTGATGTTCTTCAAGAGGTTCGCGCCGATGTCTACGCTACCTCTGACTATCCGCCAAATTTTGGCCTCGGGAACAGACAACGCGAATCAAGTCCACGTCCACGGCTGGATCAAGTCCGTCAGACGACAGAAAAACGTTACGTTTGCTGTCGTCAACGATGGCAGTTGCGCTTCAGGACTCCAGGCAGTCCTGAACAACAACCTCGATGCGAATTTCCTTTGGTACGTCTGTTCCTTTGGTTTTTTTCACGGCCTTTTACGCGTGCCGATCCTGCAGTTTGACCAACGGCGCGAGCGTACGTATGACTGGGACCATGGTAGCCAGTCCGGGTGCCGGTCAGGCTCGGGAACTCAAAGTGGACTCGCTAGATATTCTCGGCGAATGCAATCCAGACGTCAGCTTCAGGTGCTCGAGTCTTGGCTCCTCGTTCGCTCAATCCTGTCTTTAGGTGTACCCCATTCAGAAACAGGCCCTCACATTAGAATACCTCCGAGACCATGCCCACTTGCGTCCCCGAACAGACGCGAACGCCGCCATGCTTCGTCTCCGCAATTCGCTCGTCAAGTCTCTCCACGCCTTCTTCGAGGTACGTCCCACAATTGAGCAAAGACCCTCCGCTCACCTCTCCCCGCTGCTCACCCCCAAGTTCCACAGCGGGAAGACTTTTGCTACGCACATACACCCGTCCTCACATCCAGCGACTGCGAGGGCGCAGGGGAGACCTTCCGCGTCACACCCTCGTCCACTGCACATGACACCTCGACCTCTCCATCTCCGGATCCCGACACCGAATTTTTCTCTAAGCCCGCCTACTTGACGGTCTCCTCCCAACTCCACCTCGAAGTCCTCGCATCGTCCCTCGCCCGCGTGTACACGCTCTCGCCGTGTTTCCGTGCAGAGCGGTCGCAAACGAATCGGCATCTCGCCGAGTTCTGGATGCTCGAGGCGGAGTGGGCATGGACGAGAGAGGTCGGGGACGTGTGTGGTATCGTGGAAGCCTGCGTCAAGGACGCACTCCGCTCTGGGCGTGACGAACGCGCGGTGCTCACCAAGGTGACGGCCACGCAAGAGGACAGGACCCAGAGCCTAGAGACTGCGGCATCCTCTACACCATGGGCACGGATGACCTACACGGAAGCGATCTCCGAGCTTGGAAAGTATCACACGTCAGGCGCATCACGAGCCCGCCCATTCGCGTTTGAGCCGCAATGGGGTCATGCTCTGCAGAGTGAGCATGAAAAGTGGCTAAGCGAGGTGCTCGTCAAGGGGCCGGTATTCGTCACAGACTACCCGAGTATCCTAAAGCCGTTTTATATGCGCATGAATGACGACGAGAGAACAGTCGCCTGCTTTGACCTGTTGGTACCGTTCGTGGGTGAGCTGGTAGGCGGATCACTGAGGGAAGAGCGGTTGGAGCCGCTGCAGAAACGAATGGCCTTCCATGGGCTGGATCCCGCAGGAGAAGAATACGGTTGGTATGTGGATCTCCGGAGGTATGGAAGCGCACCACATGGGGGCTTCGGGATGGGATTGGAACGACTCTTGAGCTGGGTGAGTGGAATCGAAAACGTACGCGAGTGCATCGCGATGCCGAGGTGGGCCAAGAGGATGTTGCTATAACAAACAAATACCTACTACGTAGTGCTCAACGAGTGTTCGCTACTACTTATAGTTCGTCATGTGTCACTGTCCATAGTCAACAATCGTCCCAAGAAAGGTCCAAGGAGAGCCAGCGGAAATGAATAAATCGTCTCGTGCGTTATTGTAATTCCGTGACCATAGCACTAGGCAAGGTCCGCGAAACCAACACGATTGTTGTCAACATCAAAAATGCTGTAGACATTTTGCAGAAAGACATCGCCAATGATCCACCATGCTTCATGAAAGAGGTCAGCGAATATTCGAGCATCCCAAAGGTAAAGGGCACAAACCACTTCCACCACCGGCAAGACCAGCAACGCAATCTGTCGAGCCCTCAGAAGCCGGTCCGAGGTTAAAGGTCCCAGGCGATACAGTAAAGTTGCGTGAATTAAACATCAATGTTGGCGCAAGTGAACCGATAACGTCACACGGAACTAATCACGAGCCAAGGCGTGAGTGGGCCTGCCGAGGCATACCATGAGACGGCGTACCAGTCCAGAAACCACCTCCAATTTCGGTGGAAGGCTTCGCGCCAGAAACGTTGGCATAGTAGGCCTGGGCAAGGGAGTCGGTCGTCATGATTACAGTCGTTCCAGTGTCAATGATCGCCTGCGCGTAAGAAGTCTTGTTGACGACAACAACATCGGGAGTACTATTCAAGCCAGATCGAGAGAGGCCAGCAAGACGGACTTGCCAGTACGCTGGGAGA